>JAUZNC010006117.1:0-44266 GCA_034780395.1 Vannuccia rotundouncinata | reverse complement strand
TGTCCAGCCAATGCATCAATTATATCTTGATGATTAAAATAAGAAAGTACCATAATAAGTACCAATATATAGCAGTTTTGAAAACATTTTTTAACGAGCAACAATGTCATTGATATTAAAGTTGGATGATGCAATTGCTTTTTTAGATAACTAAACTTGCAACATGAAGTTTTAATCCTTCAAAAAATCAATTATGTCTTCATTCTCTTTTTTCAATAGCTACATTTGCTCCATATACTTATAGAACTATGTCTTCAACTGGAATTCTAGATGTTTCCAAAAAACAACATTATTTCAGATTTTAAAAGCTTACTAGGTGGTTTTTGATGTCCAGCCAATGCATCAATTATATCTTGATGATTAAAATAAGAAAGTACCATAATAAGTACCAATATATAGCAGTTGTCTAGTTGTTAAAACCATAATTATTGTTCACAGTATAAATACTTTGTGCACGGCCCCTAATATTACTACTCAACTCCTCCAGTTTTAAATAGAATTTTCTTTTAAAATATTTATAAAATAAAATCCAGGTCACGTATTTTGAATGTCTGGAATAAATCCAGATGAGTTTTTGGGAATGTTTACATTTTTATTGAGGTATATAATGAAAGGGGTGTGGGCAAAGTTCATCTTGATAATCAGTTTCAACTTGCAAATGACAATATGAAATGTATAATATAATATTAATGTGTAATATTATTTTAAATAATTTAAATTCATTCAGAAAAATGCAATTAAAATGGACTAAAACAAAATCTGTTATATATTTTCATGATTTGAAATTTTACTCTTTTAAAATTCAGTAATATTGAATATATAATATGGCTAGATTGTTACTATAGTTTTAAAATTAGATGAATTTAATAATATACTTGTATTCATAGATGTGTATTGCAGGGATATTATAGATATAATGGCAGCGATCATATTTGGCTCAAAACAAATAACTCGAAACCCCCCTTAAAGAAAAAATTGTAGCATATAAGAGGGACAAAAGTAGCATCCAAATTGCCTGAAAATTACTGGAAATAACTGTGAAAATGCAAACATGGTAATGGTTTCCTTTTTCAAGAATTTTTATGTACCGAATCTGTGCTGGGTAAACAGTATAATAATAATAATAAAGGTTAAAATAAAAATGTTAAACTTATTGTATGTTGTTATGTGGCCTATTAACACTTACTGTACTGCGGTCTTGCAGACCGCATTTTTTTTTAATTTTTATGATTACAAAAAATATAATGCTGCAAATAACTTTTTATTTTGTGAGAATTAACCTACAGGTGTGTTAAACCTATTTTTATAATAATATTACTGATTCCCATATAATAACATAACTACAAGAAAAACAAAAATTGAATGAATGAGTCCAAAATAATAATATTATACATTTTTTATATAATAACAAACATAATATAGGTATATGAAGTTATAAATGTCATAAAAATATACTAATACCAATGTAATGTATGTTATATATAAGTAAGGGTGGTATGTATGGGTGTATGTATGTTAACACTCATTGTCCATACAGTTTTGATTGATACAATCGATTGATATCACTCATTGTCAATACAGTTTTGGCACAATCGATTAATCTGACTATGTTCACTGCACACAGTCTGGTGGCAAGTAGAGCATGTTTGCCTGCTTTTTTGGTTGATCTGTCTAGGACATAAAAAACAGACATTTCGCTGATTTGGAGCAGGCACTGGTGGAGGTGGTGGTGGTCTTTCAAAACCAAGAAGAACATATTTCTTTAGATTCTGATGGTTGTTGATGTGCAATTGCATAGTTTCTTCAGCCAATTCTTTTGCCAGCTTGGACAGGAAGCATTTCTTGCCAGACTGCTTGATTGGTGGAAAAATCGGGGTCTATTATGGCACACAATGACCCAAGAGTTGTGAGAAGCGATATCAAGCATTTGGTCTAATACTCGCATTGTCCATTGGTTGTTTTTCTTTTTCACTGTGTATTCTTTGGACGTCCAGCTAAAAGTATCCACTCCAGTCTTGCATGTATTGTATGTCAACATTGAAAGTGGCTTATTGGTCCCTTCCTGACAGCGGTCATCTAGATGCTCACTTGATAAACACAAAACAACTT
The DNA here is from genome assembly GCA_034780395.1 of Vannuccia rotundouncinata. Classification (NCBI taxonomy): domain Eukaryota; kingdom Metazoa; phylum Platyhelminthes; order Proseriata; family Coelogynoporidae; genus Vannuccia; species Vannuccia rotundouncinata. The sequence goes on along the minus strand of JAUZNC010006117.1, from coordinate 42,157 downwards.
TTAAATTACGCTGAGCATGTTGAGCTGGTATATAGGCTGCCAATGAACACTTATCTGCTAACAAAAATTTTTTGTAACCTTCCAGATTACCTTGCAAGTGTTCTTTATGCATGGCTGGAGGCACAAATCGACAATTACCATTGACAGTTCCTAAAAGAGTAAAGTTGCAGTCATAACACCACTGTACTAATGAATAAGCAATGAAGAATTGATCTGCACATATTCCGACACCAGGAGGTTGTTCAGCAGAGGTCACCAGACACTTCAGTATATTAGGTCATTGAAATTCATATTGAGTGAATCGATGACGCATTTCTATTGGTTGTTAGCAATGAAATAGAAATGCATCATCCATGTAAAAACAATGTTATATAGTTAGGATATAAATAATGTATGCATAATAATGCTATAATAGTATTTAATTATATAATTAACTGAATAATAAGTTTGCAGTCTGCAAGACCACAGCATGGTACATTGTGTTACAACAATTAACATGGTACAGTAAATGTTAAAGGTAAAGGAGTTAGATGGCCATGGTTAACATGCAATTGGGGTTGCTATATTAAAAATAAATAAAACGTTATATTGTCCTATAAATCATTTGAATAAATTGGATATTTTTATGTGATTAATCAATTTAAAGTAACTCATAAAAACCATAAAAATAATTTTTTAGCATCAGCTGGATATCTCTGACATGGAATTCTAACATATTAGCCTAACATTATCTATTTTGGGTGAACTAGTACAAAATACTATGTAATTTTTTTAGTATACTATAAAAGTTTTTTGCATGAATTTAGCAATTAAACCCATTAATATAAATTTATCATTTGTCTCTGATAAAAGGCATGATTTTTCTACAGCTATTATGAATGAGATCTTATGCTTTACCACCCAATTACCATCCAATTTTTATATATTAATAGATTATGAAATGGCCAAAATCTTATCTGAGATAATGCTATGGAAAAAAGTCATAATATTAAGAATCTTTTTAAAAAATAATAAGAATATTAATTATAATTTATAAGTCATGGGCTGTGCCAAGTATTTAAAATGGGGGGGGGGCATCTGAAGAGGTGCCCAGATTGACATAATATATTAATTAGGCCACTGACATATGGTTCCACTGAGGTTAAGAAATAACTTTATCCAAAAAGGGGACCAAAGATAGCCATGGTTAAACATTATTCAGGCATGTGATTTTAAAATTGTGGGGGTTAGGGGCTGCACCAATTTTTTGTTGTAATTTAACATTTTTAATGACCTCTGGGCCCTCCAAAATTGACCTCTTGACCCCCCAGTTTTTATACCAGATCTCAATGATTTATAAAAGTGACCCCTGCCACCTCCAAAATTCTTTTGATTTTACACAAATATATTGATCATTAACCAAACTGGAAAGTGTTTGTTACTATTTTAATACAAAAGAATTAATCATAACAAGTGAATTTTATGGTAACAACAAACATATTTAAAGTTTAGCAAACTTAAGTCTATGACTTTGTTGCAAATTTGTTGGCAATGGATGTCAGGCTAAGGTCATCCAGTCAATCTGTATGAGTTTGCAGAATCATCAAATTGTTCAATCTTTCCTGGGCTCTGTAGAAAACTTGTTAGTCTATAGAGTGAGCTGAAAGAATGTTTGCTACTTGCATTTGATTTGTGGCTGGCATCACAATGAAAAGATTGGCTAATTTCACAACTTTGGAAACAAGCAAGCACTGTCCAATATTGTAAGATCATAGATGGCTCAAGACATCTCTATATTGTGCAGGGTCTTATTGCCCTTGTAAGGCAACAGAGAATTTAAAAAAATTGACTTTCAATTTTGGAGATAATTCTTAAGTATACCCTTTGACTGCAAAAAGAAAAATGTGCCTGACTTTGCAAATATGTTTTGTAGTCCCACATTTTATCAGAAATTTTTTATAATGCAAGGGACAATGAGATCCAATGCTTCAAAATAAATTTGATGATATATGGATCTTTTACACTATCTAAGCAAGACTCAAATTGCATTTGGGCTCTTCATTGACTTGTGGTTGACTCCCACTTCAAAAGAAACCTTGTCCCATAATAATTTCAAATGCTCATAATTTTTAATAGCTTGTGAAGAGTGGATTTCAAGGTAAAAACAAGGTGAACCTTTATGTTGTTTTTATTTTCCTATTAACTGATATGGATATTTAGAAATTAATATTAGGAAAATTTATAATTATATTTAGTGAACACTCTATTAATGACATGCTTTATAAATGTAGTGTAGGTAATTGCCAATCTGACTGCCATACCTTTTTTCCAACAGAGCATTGAATTCAATCTCTTCACAATAAAATCTGCCACAAAAAATATGGGAGTGCCAAAATAACTGGCATCTTGATTTTGTTAAGATGAAAGTGTAATGTTTTTCTAGACCAAGAGACACTTATATAGCTATAGAAAAAGCCTAACCCAACATAAAAAGGATAATTTCATGTTTTAAAAAAGGGGCCCACTTATCACAAAAAGAACATTTTCAACCTCAGGGGTGCATCAGTAACATTAAGGGCCTATTATTAACTTCAGGAACACCATTAAGATTAGGGGACCTTCAGCAACATTAGTATACTAAAACACAATTTATTTATTTACTCATAATATAAAACTCTAATTTGTTTTACTTGTCAAAAAAGTGTGTTTAAATAAACAAAGGAAATCTGGATATGTTGTAGTCTGTCAAATTTATATTAAACTCCATGCCCATGCATGGCCCCTGTAAGTACAGTATCTACAGGCTACAGCAGATTTCAACAATATGAGTATAAGTGCAATAGTAGTTAATTCTTGCTTATATACTAAATGTAATTAAATAACTTTTAATATGAATAAGTTTATACCTAAGCTATTGAGATAAAAATGTGTTTATTTTAAACTGCCAGGTCTACCACACCTTCAATCAGAAACATGGAGGTGTGGTTAACCTGGTGAAAAACTTAGAAATTAGATTGTTTTCAAACTTTTTATTGATAATATTGATTTTATTCCACTTAATTTATATCTTACTTCTGCAGGATTGCCAAATTTTCAAACAAATAAAATATTCAATATAAATATGTAATGTATTAATAACCAAATTTTATATGAAAATATATTATCATTTAAATTTAAAAGTTAAATGATATTATTTTAATTAATCAATTAATTAATTTATTATTTCAATCAATTGCACCTTCAAATTAAGAATAAATAATATTTCAACAAAAACATGCATTTATCTCTTAGTTCAAAGATTTTTTAAATTTATATTTATTAAATGGGAAATAAAAATACCTCTAGATGATGATGGTCTGTTTCTGCTTCTGGTATTATTACTTTCAACATTATTTGCTGGTGCTTGAACACAATTACCCATCGGGGTCCATTAAACTTAAATAAAGCGCCTTTAATAAATTAAAAAATTCGTTTAAAATTTATAAAATAAATTAATTCAATTTTTAGAACAAAATTAATTATTTGATTGAATAAAATAGTTTAATATATAATAATATACTTTTTGTTTTAAATAGTATTTCGTAAACAGCGGGATTTTAAATAACAAAAATAATTTTCACATTTATAATCCGGACGTTATCATTGATGGATATTGGCATGGATGAAACGTATGTAATTTTTAATTTTATTTTTCACTTTAATGAATAAATTTCTATTTATATATTTAAAATCTAGGTAGAAAAGTTGATGAGATATTAAAGTTGTTATATGTATAAATAATATATATATGTAGATTTTTCAATATAATTTTTGTTTGCTAAATTTTTGGAATACTAGTGGTGACATTTTACAACAAACTAAAACTAGTTATTTATATTTATAAATAAAAAAAATTATTTATAGATATATTTCTTTAATGGCAAAAATCAAAATTTCCTTACATATCATTTATATTTTAGAAAAAAAATAATATACAACTAAAAAATATATTTAAAAATTACAAATAAATTGATTTTAAAATATATGTATTAAAGTTATAATGATTATATATGCTTATAATTTTTTATTGATTTTAATCTTAATAAAATTTTAAAAAAAATATTATATCAAAAAATTTTTGGATAAAATTTATAAATCATTACTCAATGTTTAACAAACATATATAATTTTTTAATTAAAATTAATATTTCTTTTATTCAATAAAGTTTTAGTTACACTTTTCTTCTAAAATCTTTACTAATCAATAAAATCAATATTTTTATTTGTTTTCTATAGTTTATTTAATATTTTAATTTTTGTTTATTATTATATATATATATATTTTTTACAATATTAATATTAATTCAACTTGTTTAAAGTAGTCATATTTCATGAAGTGATGTAATAGCTTAGTCCTAGCCATAACTATATAAAAATTAATATATTTAGTCTGAGTCTGATTTCATAAAGTGATATTAGTTATTACCAGGACTAAAATATTTATACTTTGGCTTAACATGTTAAAAATCAATTTATTTAGTTTGATTGTTTATTACTCAACAAGGGTAGGTTTTAGAGTGGCATAACTTTATTATTTGTTGTTTATTATATTTTCTGAATCTGAAATATATTTATATTGTTCTATATGGGACTGGGAATGCAATGTGCAACAAAGAAAAGGAGTTTTATTTGTTTAGCAACATGAAATTTAGATTGCACTACCACTAATTCATTTTTTATGTATACTTTTTTAAAGTTATATCTTATCAATACATCAGTTTTTATTAAACTGTTTTTAAAATACTTAACCATAGTATATATTAGAGTAACTAGTAAAATACTATGTAAATATAGTGTAATTTGATTTCTTAATTAATATGTTTAAACTTAATTTGTTTAAGATAGTTTTAGGTCATTTTTGATCCACTGCCAGGTTAGCATACTTCATTTTGATTTAATGCAATTTTATTTTTTAAACTTTTATCCTTACCAGAATGTTTTTAATGAATGTTTTCTAAATAATTATAAATTAAGCCAAACCTATTTGTTTTATAGAATGTTGGTTTATCTTTTCTTGTATAAAATTAAGAACAGTCTTTTTGTTACATAATGATATTCTCAGAATATTTCTTTAAATTGACATAACATGAATAATAAAAAGTGTGCCATAATTAAGTATAATAAGTATGTAAATTTATATAGTATATAATATTCAAATTTGGTTTCTCTTATTTTCATTAGATGTTTTTAAATCTGAGAAATTTAGTCCACATATTAGTTAGTCATAGGCTTAATTAACCTCACTTGATGAAAACTAGTTTAATTCATTGTATTAGTAAAGTCTGGTTGTAGAGTTCACTTGTAGACTTCATGAAATCCACTCTTAATTGCAAATGTTCCTTAATGGATTCTTATTTACACATATCCCTAGTAAAGCATTAATACATACAATCAATGATTATCTGTACAATTAACAAATTTTAAAATTTTCTACAAGCACAACATATATGTAGAATAACAAAATAACATGACTTCTTCAGCACATTGTCAATTCTTTTGCCAATTATTATACTGAAATCTTTGTCATATATCCTGTAAAGTTAATTTTGGGACTAAATAATGTATATTTAATATTAAATTATGACTAATAGTCTTATAAATTATTACAATGGTATAAATATGTGTATTTAATATTAAATTATGACTAATAGTCTTATAAATTATTACAATGGTATTTAATATGTGTATTTAATATTAATTGTGTCTGGTATTTAAGGGCTTCTAATTGAATAAATGTGTTATAAATAATTTGTGAATTTGGATAATTTTTAAATATAAGTAAAATACAATAAAATTATACTAGTTAAGTTTTGAATACAACCTAATTATATACATATATATATATATGCTTTCATAGTTAAAAATTATTTTTTACTTTTTACAATTTCACAAATATATGTACTAATTTTCTTGATTGAATTATCATAAGTTGTTGTATTTTACACTGTTGTTTTATATTCTATTTTCCAATCCAAATTATTTTATGAGGCATTGTATTGACAACTATTTTTTTAATTCAAACCCATTTATATTAAATCACAGGATCAACATTTAATATTTATATTTTATTTAATATTTTATATTTAAAACTTATTTCATCTGGTTTATATATGTATTTCAATAATTTTTTACATTTTTAAATTTATTCTAATAAGTTTTTGTTTTTTACTTTCTGCAGAAAATGTTGGGTCGAGGCCTTGGAGCCTTCAACAAAAGATCCAGTATATGTAAATCTTGGATCAGGGGAATTATCCTGGAATCCACCAAAAAGAGATAAAATGTGAGATAATTTTGATTGCTGTGAATTCATTTTAAAAAAATTGTTAGCATTTTATGTTGTTATTACATTATTACAACGAACTACATAAATTAATTTCAGAAAACATGTTGGTAGGGACCAATGGTGGCAACTCTTTGACTCTTCTACAAAATGTTATTATTATCACAATGCAGTACTCGAGAAAACGGTTTGGGAAAGTCCTCAGAATGCAGACATAATTCCCTTATCAAAACTGCAGGTACAGTCCCTATTTTAATCTTGATTGGTATTATAAATTTAATTCTATCAAGTAATGTGCATTATTTTTCTTTTGATCTTTTCCATTTTCAATACTCAAATGTTTTCGAATTTATTTATATTTAAACTGCGGATCTCTTACTCTAGACTTTGCACCGAATACCATGGAATGCTCAAAAGACAGTCGCTACTCAAACATTCGTTAAACTAGACGTGAGTGTGTATTCCATTATATTTGAAGCTATGTAATGGATATAGGGTACTAACATTTGAGAATAGTTATATGACACTTAATCCAATTTAGAATTAAGTAATTCACCTTTTGATAGATATCATTAATCCGAACATATTCATGGTAATTATTACGGTGTACTATGTATTGCTCTTTGTCTGTTTTGAAGATTAGGATTTCCATTGGAGCCAATTGATTTATGAGTATAGGTTTATTGGAGGAATAGTAAAATCTTTCAAGTTTATTTAATCATTTGCGTTTATAAAAATTACTAGTTCTTACTAGTACGAGTTTTCATTGATCAGGTAAGCTATTCAGTTTTTATTATAATATTTAAAATTAATACTTTAAATTAATCATTTAATAAAAATGTGTGTCTATTTATTTATTAGTTCTCTTTTACCTGACATGTTAACTTTTGTGATATTTTATAAATCCGTTTGTTGTCCTAATGACTCTCTTTAAAATAACGTTGTACAAAACTAGTTTTCAGCATGACCTACAAAGCTAAAGTCCCAGCTTTGCATACTAGTGATACCCTTAGCGTAGCCGTTGGTTGCTTAATCAATGAGTCATTATGTGTGTCAGTGTTTTGTGACAGCACACACACGTCTGGTGTAAAGTAGACACAGTTGTGATTACTCTTCTTCTATCAAACTACATTATATAGTTGAGTTTTACTCCCGCAAACACAATTGTCCTCCACCCTTCTAAACTGGTTACCTTAAACTTTCTCTGTTAAGTCTACTCAATTCTGGTAAGGTGTATTTACGTCGAGGTGCGCAATTATGTGTACTTAGGTAATGTTTCTCTCTCGTAAGTGTAAGTCTGTTTGTTTAGGACATGCGGGTCGCCGTTCCGTTTATCTTGTTTTCTTAATTGGTATCTGTTGGGTTCAGTCCTCAACCAACACCTGGTTCTTATACAGTAGATGTTGGAAACCGTGTTAATATCATACTACATTTACATAAACCAAAGCCTACATTTGTGGTTTTTCTAAGTATTCATCGGAACCGGTAGTAGTTGGGCTGGAAGTTATTTATACATTTCACACATTGAAAATAACTTGCGGTATGGTATGAGTCATGGACTTTTTCGTCAGTCCGTATTTGAACAGTCGTGTGTGGTTATAACTGTTTTTAGACAGCGTCAGTTGAACATACTTTTTCAGCTATTATTAAGAACTTACTCCTGTCCTTACAAATATAGTAAATATTTTTCATATAAACACCATTCAATATAACAAGAACAATTTTGAAAGTGGTACGACCTAAAAATGAGACGGTCGGTTTATACACTAAATTTATCTTCTTTAAGTAAGACCGTCCATAAATGCGATTGTGTATAGGGACTTTTTGGGAAATATGTTATACATGCGTATATATTTCTTGTATGATGTCTGAGAATAATATATCGTAGTGTAACGTCTTTATCGGTTAATATTGTAATATAATCTGCAATCGAATTTGCAATTTGATTTTTTTTCATTTGTATTATGGTGATTAATATTTTAAAATGAAAGCTTTAAGTCTGTGAATTTGCAAACCAACAACACAATTAATGGGCTCGGTAAAGTATGCAATAAATATTGTTCTGATTTTCAAGTTATAACTTGTATTTGAGACTACTCATATTATGTACAAATTATATTATGTGTAAAGTAATAATATAATAATATGCACCCGCATTTTATGGCCTTGTTGAAAGTAGCTCATTGTTGTTTACAGTGAGAATATAATATGTGTGGTGGTGACTATATTACTTGTATTACCAGGTCTTAGTATGATCAGTTAGCGTGTGAATATTCTTCTAGAGATACCCTTGGCTTACTGAGGTTAACAATCGAGGCAACACAGTCCTACAAAGTTGCATAATGTATGTAATGTGCATGTTGTGTTATAGTTAAATGTATATTGGGTGAATTAATTATTGTAATTATTAACCATTATTATTAATAAGGTCTAGATTAAATTTCCAGGACCCTTATTCGAGTTTTATGTTATCCAATGAGGATGGAAATTCATCGTTTACAACGGAAATATTAGAGTAATATTTTGTTTAATATCATCATAATAATAATGACCAATGACTATTATATATGTTTAGATTAAATTAGCGGATGTTGGAACAGTTGACTAGAAACGTTTTGACCTATATGTGTACGTGTTTCATAAGTTAATGAACATCCCCTTTTGGCTCCACTGCGCTCTAGACCTACCACCCTAACCACTCGGTCAACGATTCGGACTATAGCTCGATGAATAGGAGTCTCACCGATGAACACAAGTCGCTTCCTGGCATCCAGAACGGCCAACCTCGTGACATTGAAGGTGCAGAAGTTCAGACAGAAAAGGAACAACCTATTTATGACGTTCCCGCTGGAGATTTAGCCTATTCCACAGTCCCTATCAATGTTCACTGCAACAAGGTAAATAAACATTTTAGTTTTTTAATTTCACAATAATTCACAGTGGAATAATTCTATTTTAATAATAATATTTTTGATAAAAAGTGATATATTTTAGTGTTAGTATCAACATTTGCATAACCATTTCCATATAATCAGGAGCCTATATAAGTGTTATCTTTTTCTACAAACTAAAACATGAAATCCATCGGGAAAATATTGCAATATTTACCACAAATTACACCTTTATTAATTTGTGTTGAAGACTTCAATAAACTGAATTTAACAAAGCACCAGCATCTTGACATCTGCTAAGTTTAACCTCCTTAATTCTATCCCCATTAGTCGCCAACAAGCAAACATCTCCAGGGTAGCATGGCCTCCGTAGACTCAGGACTACCCACGGAAGATCACGAACTCTCCTTCGATAGTGGCGAGAGTTCTCCACCTTTACCTCCTCCACCGCAACTCTACCACCCATCACAACATCCTCCCTACCTCTCCACCTTCGTCTCACCCTCGCACAACCAACCTCAGAGAACTACTGGAGGTCTCAAGGTCACCCCGGTGGGGTCACCAGCTCTGCAGCAGCGACGTCGCAACTTTCCGCGCACGAATCCGACCTGCAGCCGTAACTCGGGCAAGAGGGATTCTCTGGTGGCTTCTGTTGTTGGTAAGACCCCACCAATCGTATTTTATCACGAGTTTTGTGTTCAAAGATCATAACTTTAAAGATATTCGGTCTAGAATTAACTATTGTACTCAGGCAGTTAATCGAATATATTGCAAAATGTTGTTTTTATACAAACATATTGAAAACTATGGTGATACTTTTCTATACACTTTTTTATTTTTTGTACAACTTATTAATAGAAATAGTATTTATTTATTAAATGTTCATGAAACATTAACACGTATAGATATGCACATTATTTTGAAAACTATATTGAAAAAATAATCCATAGAGTACAATAAAAATCAATAAAACATATTTGAAATTTTATACAGGTTACAGAAATATTCATTGACAATTTGTTCCGGGAAATGTCGGAATTAGCAAAATATTATAATGCTGCTCAATTAAAAAATAATTTGAAAATTTAAATATCTATGAATTATAGAAAAAATGCGGTCATTCATTGGCAAATTAGATTTCAATATCCTTGTATTGAAAAGTTTGACTTTTCCAATTTCGCGAAAAATAATTATAAGACAGTTGTGAGTTGCTTCTTCTACTGAAACGCTTAAGGTACCTAGTGGTCGTTATCTGGATTATCTAGAAATATTTACCTAGGTACACACATTTTAGAATCTAGGTCGGTTGAAGATAACCAATATTTTCGTTAGGTCAGTTTTTTCATTCTCACTAAATAATTATACTTTAGTTCTTTGATGACGAAGTGTGCCGGTTTCATTTTTTCGTTTTAGTAAATTTAACACTGAGTGCTATACATTAAATAATGGAACTGTATTTCAAATAATAGTACAGTTATTGTAGGTAGATACTGTATATTTAAATCGATATGTGTCATCATATCGATATCATATTTTGAAGTGGTTTTCACTCGAGTGCAATATGTAATAGTATAGATATTATTTTTGCAGAGGTGACCTGTCTATTCTATGTATTCAATTTTTACATACATTGAATTCATATGAATCTTATACTGTCCTAATATACCTATATTATGGTGATTGTTTTTCACATTAAAGATAGAAAATATGTATTGTGTATCGCACTTATCCAGTAAATCGTTATTAATTCAGATAATATAACAACTAAAGATTTTTTAAAAAATATATCTTTCAACAGTTCTTTGAATGATAGTGAACATACATATACAGTTGAACTGGTTTATCTATCATTTTGATACTCATATAGCTATATTCTATTTTGTAACCATTTTTTAGTTGCTAAACAAATCTTTAAAAATAAGTTAAATTTTGATACTTAATCGCTTTCGATTTTAAAATATATGTCGACAAATGTTACATTTAGTTTTTTGTGTTTATAAAAAAGTTTTACTTTTTTATTTCAAAAATGTAATTGATATCTAAGACATACGTTGGAGATATATTTTGAAAATGTAACAAACATTTCCAAAGTTGACTTCTCTTTTCAATGCCAAACTCTCAAGGGGCAAGGCATACCATTAGTCATATCTTTCCTTTATGCGTATCCATGGGGTCACTTGTGTGTAGATTATTGCACACTTTTGATAATAGTTTTGATAACATATTCCTCCCTTTACCTTAAGAATTTCTATTCGATTTCAAATGCTGGATGTCCAGGCGTGACTCACTATTTTACAACCTGGTTTCAGTCGTCGGCGTAGGCATAGAGATATGCTTTAGATAGTCAACATAATAGAAGGTGTTTTTAGTTTGACATGGAATTCATTTGAGATATGTATCATTTAATTGTCGGCTGTCAGTATCTACAGCTACATCGATCTTTTGATCGAAACGACGATTTAAATATTGTTTGGTACGGGTTGCTGTGTGTGTCTATATTTTTATGAATATTGGTTATATTCCTCCTCCCATGAAATAATTTAGTTCTCTGAGTCATTGAATACTTTCATAAAATCAAGGTTAGATTAATTCTTTTACAACTGTGCACAGGGGTCTCGCTTTCATATTCTTTCTGATTTGTATACGAGAGAGACATACATATCATTAATGAAAGACTCGACGCTATCTTCTATTCTATTCCGATCGACTTAAGTGATACCTACCCCGAATTTAAAGAAGGTTCGGCAGAGACGAAGAACAAGTTCAGTGAGTTGATTCCAGTATCCATATAAGGCGATGTCTCATCAATTATATGTGTACTATAAATTCGTGAATAATTCGAATTGTTTGGCTTATAGCCTTGTTTTTTCTTTCTTTTCTGTGTCACTCGAAAGCCGGAGGGGTATGCAAGTTTCGGATAATTGATTTGTTGGGGAAGATTTTAATTTCAACCAGTGACTGACTCATATAGAAAGAAAGTCACTGTTCATCTTTAAAAAAGAGGGAAGCAATTTCTTGATCATCCAAAAGTCTTTTACTCTCCAAAAGTATTTCCTCAGCTTACATTCTTTTGGAATAATTTGATTTAAAAATGCTAATGGACTTATAGACAATTCCTCTCGAGAATATAATCTAGTCGAACTCTCTGGAAATCTCTAAGGAATTTCCTGCAGTCACGATCTTACAAGATAATCTATTTTTAGACTATTTAAACATACAATAGGGATGGTGAGCGTGCATGAGAGCGATTCCTACTCTAGAATATTGCTGAATCATGGCATAAATGAATTACACAGTAATATGTTTTGCTTCGTCGTACTTCCTTACCTAGCTATATATTAATAATGTTATGATTCACTTTTATATGTATAAATAGATGCATCGAAAGGCTATTCAGTTATTTCTTATTTGCTTTTATTTTCAAAATAATGCTGCGTTTTAAATATCTAAAATGATGAGTGTGACTGAGAGGCACATAATAACATCCAGAATTAAATACAATAAGATAAATCACTTACTACAAAGCATTGTGTATTGGAAATTAATTAGACGATGATGAAAAATACCGAAATTATCCGCACTTGGATTTATTCATCTGGCAAAAACAAATACAAATTGAGAGAAACAAAAATTGATAAAAACGGGTCCTAATTCGTTATGGGTCAATTTTTGTGGATATGTTTCATTTGAATAAATGATTATTTTTCGATGTTAACATAAATAACTATTTTACTTAATAATTTACCTTCAACAGAAGACAACGACGAGCCCCACATGTCAACCGAACTTAATCTGTCTCACAAACAGCCTGTAAACACCCCTTCGACCGTCGCTCTTTACCAATCAAAGTCCAAGTTGACTCCTATTGGTCCTCCCAGCGTGGACCAATCACTAGCGCCGCATCCGCAACTCGTGCCCATCCCCCCTCCACACGGGATCCCCGCTACAGCTGTCCTCGTGACCACAACTGCTCAACCACCGTCACCGCTCACCTTTGCCGACGCCCCCAGCAACCACAAAAACAGCCTAGATAGCAATGGTAGCGCCAACAGTCCCTCTCCGAAGCGCCGAACCGGAGGTGTCATAACCCGAATGAAGGAACTCTTCAACAGCGAGTACAGCAGAAGCAGCGGGGGGTCCCGACCACAGTCCATGGTCCTCATAGATAATGACGTCAACGAGAGAATGACAGAACCTCCTCCACGTGGACCACTGACTCCTCCTCCAATGTCGATCTCCAATCGAACTTCGAGCCTGCCCGCTGTATCTCCGGAAAAGAAGCAGCTGCTGGTGGGGTCTGGTGTTCGGGTAGGCCGGTTGCAGTCCCTGGACACCGCATGGTGCACCTTGGATATTGTGGGTCAAGGTTTGGTGGCCCGAAATGTATCTGTTCTCAAGTTGCTAGCCTGGAGCAAGGTATGTGCTGCAATCATAACCTCTCTAATTAAAATGGTTTTGTTATCTTTTTTATATTTTCCCTCTGCAGGATCCCATTTCGAAGCCACTTCTACTCACCACCGATAAGCAGTTTAAAAAACAAGCTCTTGACATTTTCAAAAGTATCCTTTTATAAACACATTTAAAGGTTTTCGCTCTTGTATATTGAATATATTTAAAAGTGTGTAATTGAAAGTTTAATATTTAAATAACTTTAACTATTGTATTGAATTAAAATTTTAATGTTTGTTACTAGGAATGTCAATGGTATCGTTGTTAATATTAAACTTGAGCAATACATTATTCGATCCTTAACTTAAACACACCCCGAATGTTCAGTCATCCGAATGTATATGGGAGATTACAAAGCGAAACTCTCTCAATCCGAACTCGCTGTATCTCTAGTTCAGAAGTGCTGGTCCACCCCAGGGATAAGAGATGAGCTGTATATGCAGCTTCTCAGACAAATTACCCAGAACCCTGATCTGTAAGTAATTCAGTAGTTTACACAATAAACTGTAGTTTAGTAGTTTACAGTCCGATTACAAAATAAAGATGAACAGTTTATATATTTATTTATTTATTCACAGTTATAAATTCATATAGAAATCATAGAATTCATAACTATACATTATATAGAAAAGAAATCATAGAGATATAACTATACTATACATTATATAGAGAGGAAATTATAGAGATGTAACCATACTATACATTTGAGAGAAAATCATAAGAATATAAATATACACTATAGACTATGTTTACATTATAAACCTTTACAATCAGTATAGATCATATTTATTGTATTAATAGTTTCTTTGTAAGTATTAGATTAATAACAACTCCCCACTATGAGATATCTATATTGATTTATACATAAATGTACTCTTGACTTAATATGTGATTACTTCCGGTGATTTAGTCTAAATGTACAAATTTTATTTAGTCATAAACATATTCGAGTTTTCATATTCAAAAATAGATTTTATTTACTGAAATAAATCAAGTTAAAGATTTAAATTAGGAAGCCGGCTATTTTTAAAGTGTAGTATAGTATAGTCAGTATATGTTCAGTATAGTAAAATCGATAACTAAATAATATCTATATTTTTATGTATCTTGTTACTAAGATAGTTTAAAAAAGTAGGTTTTATGAAGTAAATCCGTTATCAACGCGAATGTCCATAATATTTAAAGTTGTATTTTTAATTTTCCTCATAGATATACTATCTTTGTTTAAGTTTAACTAAATTGGTAATCTAGCTGATTGTTGTCACTTAGTATCAGTTTCTGTCAATCCTGTCAAAAATTTAATATTATTAGTAATTACTGTAGTAATATTAAATTAAATAATTGTTTATATGTATAAATTAAATATATATATTCTGGTAAAGTTATTTTCAAATCTTTTAATCAATCACAACTCTGGATTTGCCATACACGCGATACAACATACTTTAGTATAGAAATATTTTAGATGTCCAATCTAGTTCTATATATAATATACAATATCTATGATTTTCCCATAATTTATTAAATTTTCTTCACATTTAGGAAATTCGAATATCTAGATACAGACAGCATAGGATGTAGATTTTACTATAGTCTTAATATTAAATCTAATCATTATTTATTTAATATAATTTTATATTTATATACTACACATTTACCATACATTTTCTTTCTGATCTTAATATATTTAAATATACAAGTCTACTCGCTATATGCAAACACGCTAGACAGTTTAGTCAAATTCTTGTACTTGATCAAGAGCATTGACGGTACAGATCTTCGGGTCTGTGTGTTTGTTCATAATTGACAGTTCATGTTCTATTTGTGGCCACAATAGTCTTAGATATCAGTTATAGTTTAGGCTGGTAAACAGGAACATTACATTGCTGCTTGTATATGAACCATAGCGATAGTCAAACAGATATTTTCTAATCTTGGTGGAAGATAGAATTTGTATATAAATCAAGTATATTTAAAAAATTAAACGGAGATAATATAATAATTTTCAGTATTAAAAATATTCGACTCACACTTGTATTGCCCCGCAGAAAACTGTTTTTTGTTTAATTGTTATTCGAGTGTATTGAATCTTTCCGAAAAAACGTATAATTCTAAACAAAAAAGGTGTAAAACATTCTTACAGTGTAGACAAAACTTTACTCATAAGAAGTCACTCACTTACAAGTCTCCAATGAGTGGACAGAATGTAAAAATGTATTATTTGAGCACTGTAAACCCGTTTCAAGTATGTTCCGGTCACTATAGTTACCAAACATTGAGTATACTTGAGCTGGTGATGTCAGATTTCTTCACCATTGTAGCTTGAGTAATATTCGCAATGCTACCATTTGCAATTCTCTTTCCTTAGATCGAGTCTGACTGCCGGGTGGCAACTCATCTGTATCTGCCTATCATTCTTCCCCCCTTCGGTCCAGTTCACCCCCTTCCTTGAGGTCTTTCTGGAGCGTCATCTTGTCTCTCTACCTGAAGAAGATTCCAGTTCTGAGGACGTGGAAGAGGACCTTTCCTTAGAAGGAGGCTATAAAAAGTAGGCCAACATTGCTCACTGAGTGTTATAAAAGTGTGTCAAAATGCAGACTCATTTTACAGAATTATGACTAATGAAGACTTCAATGTCTCTAATTTTGTGTGAAAATCTAACTTTAAAAGTTAATTAACATGTGTTAAACGTTTGGATTCGTCTGTTTCAGACCAACTTTCAGTTTTACCTACAAAATGAGTAATTTTCTGAACGATAATCGCTACCTTGATCATTTATTGCGTCAATTTCATTACTCTATACTATAGTGACTAATTTAGTTGCTTAGCAATAACATATTTACAATCTGGAGAGGTTAGCGGTCTGACAACTTTATAATCTGTTTCAAACATGTTCTAATTTTATTAAAAATGTTGCAAATTAATTATGTTTTGACAACGTTGCGAATGAAATGCTTCAATTTCATCATCTTAATAGTCCCGCGGTACCAACATTGACCCCTATAATTGGAAATCATGGTGCCAATCCTTCCGAAATGGACGTCTGCCGGTGTTCGGAGGGTTGGTTGGGACCATTGAGTTTTCCAATATTAAAAATAAGGGTATTTATACGAATGTAAATTACTTTACAAGGAAATGCCTATTTCTAATAAAATAAAATGTTTTGTTGTATACTGTTTTGAACAAATAACACATATCTCATGGTTTTTTATTTTATTCCCAAATAGTTTTGAATATGGTATTAGACCCATTTTTCCAGAACAATCACACAAAATTAAGACTATATAATACCAATATTCAAAAGCATTTGGAAATAAAATTAGATTTGTGTTTATTTTTGTTTTAATATGAAGAAATCAGTAATATATTCAAAATCATAAATAACGAAATTTTTAAAACCTAATTAAATCTTTTATTTTAATAGAAATAGTGCTTTTCTTATAAAGTAACTTAATATTGTATAAATGCTCTCATTCTTTAATATGGGAAAACAAAAAATCTCTGTGGTCCAAACCAGCCCTTCCAACACTGGCAGACCATTATCTCGTTCCTTGTAGCTGGAGGGTGCTTATAGCTGCCGGACTAAATCTTGACTGAATCCATTTTAGATAATCATGGATGTGTATGATAACTTTTGAATAAATACTGCATAACTTTACCCTCCGTGAGCTTAATTGCTCACAACTTGAATAATTACCCTCCTGTGTTCAATAACAACCTCCTGATTCCAACTGCAGCTCAAAAGTGTCTGGCTCGGGGCCCACACCGCTCTGGATCCCTCACGGAGGGAGCTGCGGTCGGAGTAAAGGCACAAAGCTGGAGGCCACCTCTTCTGAAGAACGTGACCTCATGCTCGAACGTGTCTACGAGTTCGTCCGCGTGTCCAACAGAAGATTACGAAAGGCGGTCACGTGCGGAGCTAGAACGGGTTCTGTCGTGTCGGATATTGACGTTCAAAACGTAACGGTGAGCATTAATTGATTTCTCTTGTGGACTTTGATCAATTCAGAAAAGTTTTAATTGTGTTGTGTGTCTCTTGATTGCCGACAGGTCTCCATCCTCAGTCCTGGAATGTTCTACAGCACCCTCGAGGAGGTCATGCGAAGACAAAGAGACCGTTTTCCCGAACTCAAGCTCCCCTGGATTCAGAAAGTGCTCGTTGATGAGGTGCTGAGTCTGGGGGGCCTTCGTACCTTGGGCATATTTAGGTGAGTTCTGATGGATAAGTTTTAGTTGGTTAATGCTTTGAAACACTTGTAAACGATTCTGAGATTTGTTGAATATATTTTATTACTGCATTATCCACAAATTCACAACTTATGAACTTTCTCCGACGCCAACCTGACGTCCTTAATCATACATCGGACTTTCGATTAGTCACACCAACTGAGAATCAGTCATGTTGATTAACATCCAGCTCTCGAAGAATGTGCGGGCTCCTTGATTTACCTGGCTCACACCAGCAGACAGCGTCTCATTAAATGTCACGATTCCTGGATGCGATAACCTTTCGCGTCAGACTCTCGACGGGGTTCGTCTTAATGTGGCTCCCTTATTTACTGCACCCGCTCCTCATCTGAAGAATATAGTAGTCGGGAGACAGTCTGATCGCCCTTCGTTGAGAGTGATGAAGACGGCGATAGATTGACTTGCTAGGCGAGGAGTGGGCGCTTCGAGTGGCGTCGTTATCATCCTGGAATCTAGTCATGTGATGTCATGTATGCCAGTGGAAACAGACAGAAGTGCTGCGCCAATTTAACTTTTAGGAAACTTTATTTAGTGCTACAAATAACATTGCTATTAAACTTTATCCTACACTGAATTAGGTGAATATTGCACATAATATTACTTTAAAAAGTTATTTAGTTTTTCTTGTCAATCCAATAAAGTTAAAATTTCCCAACTATCCATCTAGAGGACTTGTTATTTTTTAATTTATGACGGAATTGGTCGTGTAATGGTGGTTAACACACTTTATTACTGATTTTCGCTACCCTTTTACTAGGTTTTAATTGCAAACAGTACATTCAATTCCTCTTTAATTTTCTCTGCCTTTAATTAAAACCGGTTTTTAATTATACTCGTGGTTGTTGAGTTTCTGTTGGGATGTAAGGCTGTACATTCGACCCCTGCCTTCTTTTCTTTTATATCTAGGAGTAAACGGAACTCTAATTTCTCAGATTTCATTATTTTCTAACAGGCTGGAATCAAAAGATTTGAAGCAGATACACTCAGTGGATGCTATTGTTTATATTTGCATTCTTATGTGGAACCTGTCTCATAAACATAACGTGTATAGAGAGAAAAAAGTTTCTGCGATAGGTACAAGTCAGTTAAAACCTCCAAAATTAGAGTTGCATTATCTGTGAGGTAAATTATCTATACTTAATACGTTGCATAATTTCTTAGTCGACATTGTAGTGTCTATATTGTGAGCTTGGTACTGATGCGCACCTTATTATTATTATTGATTAGCAAACATTTAATATTATGCAATAAAATAGTTCTATATTTGGTTATTATAAGCCTTCTGCGTTGTAAGTTTTTGAATACTTATTACAGTTCTATTATAACTACGTAAAACAGAAACGAATGATGTTGAAATTTACTGTTCATAAAATCGATAGGAGAAAAAGGTAATTATGTAAGCTGATTCCAATGTAAAATCTTCTTCACCTGAATTATTATGAATAATCATATCATTTTCACGAATTATTTTTCTTAAACAACCGGAAATTAAAATAATATCAAAGTAAAGTTTTACAAGATCTTTTTGTTACATTTCCTTGCACAGGGTATCCGGAGATTATGACTTGGTGCAACAACTCAAACACCACTGCGAACTCTGGAAGGCCCCGAAATCCCTCAACTATGCGGGCAGCAAAGATCCCCACATACCCGCCTCCCTGCTCAAACTCTGGCTACGGGAACTCTCTGAGCCCATCATACCGGAGGACCTCTACTCAAAGTGCCTTTTGGCCTGCGACAATGCCCAAATGGCTCAGCAGATTGTCAGGGACGAGCTTGAACCACTCAACAGGCACTGCCTCATGCACATCGTTCGATTTCTACAGGTGATTAAATTCTAATTATTATTTAACGCGCGTTTTTTCGATAAATCATAATGTCATATTATGGAATTGTTGATAAAATTATCTGCTAAGGTAATTTATTAACAGTATTTTAAAGAAATTATTTGCAATAATTTTCTACTAGGAGGAATTGGTAGAGCTATTTAGTAGCCTTATGGGTTCTGACTTTGATGATTCACAGCAACTATAGGGTCCTAGCTGGGTGTTAACCATTACATTTGTGGTAAAAGGTTGGTTGGTTTAGCCCTTCCAGAGTCATGTGCGCTTCTTGAATCAAGTTGTGTCTTTTGAGAGACATGATGATTAAACTTAAGCTTTGGATCATATTTAATATAACTTTATCTGGTCAATTAAAAACTTCTTTCTCGATTTCTTACGAAAGGTTGTGAGAAAATCATATTGCCAATCATTAACTTTAAGAATCCAACGTGGAATGTTTTACTTATAATTACAGAAATATATTTGTATCCATTTTTCTCAGCTAAACGGTATACTTTAAAAAATTAGAGTCGATATAATTTATATCTTCTCCACAAATATTTTTTATTACACACACAATGCTATATTCTAGAGGAAATGTCGGTACACCCTCCTTATTTGATAAATGTGTGAGTGATTACCAACATCGGCGACTTCAACGTGCCTGGAACGGAGTTTGGTGACTCATCTCAACATATAAACGGCATGTCAACGATGAAACAAACCACAAGTCAAAGTCGTTTTACCGAAATTTCCCCATCGACTACGATAACCATTATTTTGATTCCCATTTTTCACAATATAATGATTGTGGGACGGGGTAGCAGGAGCCACGCCAGCAACAAACAAGTCAAATTTAAGAGCTAGTTTGGAGTCGACCTCCGTCGAGAAACGATAGATTTATTCTAACGACTGAGTCATTCCCAACATTAATTATAAAAGCGGTGGCGAATTATCCAACTATATCTCCCGCTATATCTAGGCGCTTGATGCCATGTACTTTCCCACATTTCCCTGCCCTCCCCTCCATTAAGAGAGGCAAAGTGCCGACCAAATTGTTCAGCTTTATTCCCAAGTTTTCCTTATCTCAATGAGAAGCTGCCGCTTGGTTGGCATAATAGCCTGTAGCGAGTCACCTTTTGTAATGAGGTTAATATAACTGTTTTATTGACATTGTCAATGAATGAGGAGATCGTGAGTATCAGCGTGCCAAGTTTAATCGTTTACAGAAGAAGAGATTTTATTGAGCTTAACTGGCATTTTTAATATTTCTTTATTTCCAGTTATTTATCAAAGAAGGGGTTACCTTTGTTACCAAGATGGATGAAAACAATCTCTCTATGGTGATGGCTCCAAATATTCTACGGACTATGGTTCCCACTACACCAGAATCCATACTAACCGATACCAGACCTCAGATGTGTTTTATTCGAAATCTAATTCTAAACTTGGATACTTCTGAAGTCAGCTACTTATTTTGATTTGACTACAAATTATTTATTCTCAGAAATACTCCTTCTGTACACAACACATTTGTTTTTTATCTTTTCTGTTTTATTTTGAAAATTTTGTTTGAAAGTTATTACAAATGGATATATTTATCGTTTTAAGAGATTGGAATTATTATTCAGTACAGAAAAGTATGACTACTCCCTCCGTCCAGATAATTTTCCTTTATTCTTGATTTTATTTATTGTTTTATGATTTAATTCATAAATTATAGTTAATCATTGTTCAAGCAGTTTTTATCTTCAATTAAATTATTATTGTGTTTGTGTCGTATAAATAATAATGAATTTATTTACATTAATGAACTTGTTTAAAATATAACGATTTTAATTATATAGATTCAATTTATGATTCTACTATATATAGATTATTACTACTCATAATTACAACAGTAGTATATATATATGAATTGTGTTATTATTATGTTTGTATGACATTTTACATGCATTGGTGAACTTATATTACTTTAAAGTATATCTTTTTATTTACCATTTACCTAATTTATATATTTACTATTTTTAAATTCTGCGTTGTATCACAGTTTATTCCAAAGTATAATAATTCATACTTTTCAAAATAGCAAAACGGCACGTGATTGTACAACGGTTCTTCAACAGTATAAACAATTTGTAAAAGTTACTTTGTACATACAGATTTTATTAATTTCACTTTCAAGTTTTTTTTATATATTATTGTATTCCTATTCATATAGGTACTATACTGATTATACTCTATCTTATGTATGTATAAACTTGATTTTTTAAATGAATCACCATTACTTTATGGAATTTCTTTTTAGTTTTGATGATTTCGAAAATAAATTAGATTTAATAAATTGAAAAAGCTTTTTAAACTAATTTAATATTTTTAAATAAAGGAGAACATATTATTGACAATAAAATGTGATAAATTAATTGATACGTTTTTTTAAAGAATGATTTTTAATATTTTTAGACGAATAATTAATTCCTCCATTTGAAATATTCCAAATATGATCATGATTTTCCTATGATTATTTAATTAAATCAGTAATTAAAAAATAGCGTTTTATGTATAGATACTTTTTTATAAATAATACATCATATCGCAACAGTTTTCAAATTACTACATGTAAGTATTGATATCACAATTAACTTCTTTTTATTATCAATATTAATCCATTATCAACGTTAGTCGATATAATTATTGTTAAATAATGTAATTTAATATACTTTTGTAGAATGTAAGCTATATAAACAAATATTTACAAAGATAATACGTATATTTTTACGTGAAGTACCTATATAACCACCTATAACAAACAGATATAATAAAAGGAACTTAATTTAGTCCATCAATAAATAGATTTATAGATAATATAGGTTTATATAATAATATTGATATTTCAATATATAATCAATTTGTCTATAATAATTAAATTAAACATTTTGAAATTCAATTTAAATGTATTATATCGGTAGATACGTTAGCTTCATTGGTCAGTAGGACACAAAAGTCCGTATTTAAATATCGCTATATAATCAACTGCTAGCTAGTAAGATAATTGCTTTTGAATATTAATCAATGGACTAATTATAAGTTGATTCATATAAATCCTTAAAAGTAACAAGTGTAAAACATAAAAATGATAATTCTTAATTTAGAGTAAAATCAAGTAACACATTTTTTTACAATAATCTTAAGAATATCGATTACCACGAAATATAGCCTATATAACCTGCAGCTACAGAGAGACTTAGAAGATGAAACAACTTATATTATGTTTATGTAGGTAGGATATATTGTAGCCAAACTTCGAATTGAAATCTGTACACACTTTGTACTCGGAGATGAGTTTCTTTGAAAGAAAGATAATCTAAAATATAGAAAAAACGTTAAGGACGGGAAAATTTTATCTCAAAACAAAAATTAATTTAAACTCACCCCTGAGACTTTATAAGTACCTATAATTGACAGTTAATTTGACGTACTTTCAAGTTAACCAGCTAAATAATAAAAGAAACAGACACAAAACTTACCGGAAGAGTATTAAGATGAGAGTTTAGGACGCTAGACCAAACTTAAAACAGAATATACGCCGGTCCGGCTTGTCAGATTGATCATCTATTTGGTAATCGTTTAATTCAAATATTATTTAATTATAGTATATGATAAGAAAAATGTCTTATTGGATTATTGTTTGCATATTTCTTTATCCCTAATAATTTATTTTTTTTTAATCTTATAATTCACTGATTCAAACGATTGTAACTAATATGACATAGTGTGAGAGATTAACCGCTTAAACTACATTGAAAATATTAGGTTAATAACTTAGATGTTTGGACAAAAAAGTCTTTATCAATGTAAAAATAATCAAGTTTTGTTTATCGAATAAAATTTTAAAATTATAAAATCACAGTTTTCTCTTAAAAGTATTTACGGGCTATAATTAATTAAAAAGGTAGTACTATATAAAAAATGAACATTTTATAAAATAGAAAATTTTCAGGTTATTATTTATTTTAGTTGTAAGATAAATTTTAAATTAGAAATTTTTTATTCTGTTTATAAATGCTTTGTAAATTATACTTACATCCCTTTCTAAATTTTTTTAAATTTTAAATTTAATTGTTTGTATTATTTTTTGCATGTTTGTGTAACAAAAATAAGATTATATAACCTTCTTTAATTTATCACACTAATAAATTTCTTTTACATGGGTAAGAATAATTACATATACCATATTAGATGTATTTAATGTTTTATTATACAAATCTTTGAAATCGACTTTGGTAATTTAAAAACCAAAGTGGCTATTTGGACATATGTCTGTCTACAGATTTAGTATATTTAACCCACACACTATTCGGAAACACACTATATTGGATAATAAAATCGATGCAAAGCTTTGAACCAACTTATTTCTAGACCCAAGACCTGGCTCTAACACACATTGAACACAGTGTTTGTGTTTAATTAAAATTTATTGCATGTCCAAATAGTGTGTGAGGTTGACAGACAAACATCCAAATAGCAACAGCCTTCAAAAACATAAAACAGTCTAAAAATAAAATAATATTCTTTTTCATTTATAATTATTCTTTATTCTCTGGTATATTTCTCATAATTCATAAATTTTAGCCTATTGCTTTGCATATATGCAAAGCAGTAGGCTAAAATTTATGAATAAAAATTTTAAAAAAAATTATTAAAATAAAATTATAATATATAGTATGTATACTATATACTATATCTTATTATTTTATTTTAATATATCATAATTTCAAACTATTTCTATATGGGCCACAGACTAGCAAGTATCAAATAGCCCAGCTAAAACATGCTGAGGCTGGGCCAGTGGTTAATAAATGGACCAGGGTCATGTATTATTATTAATAAATAGGACAGGCTATAGGTAAAAAATGTCCCATCCTGTCTCAGGGATGGGACAGGGTGGTAAGTATTAAATGTCCCAAAAATATGTATTAAATGTCCCAGCATGTCCTAAGGATGTTTATTATAAATAAGTAATAAACGTCCTATGGATGTGGGTAATAAACATCTGGCCCCAAAAAATAAAAAATTAACAAAACTAATTTAAATTTCAGGGTAAAAAAAATATTTGAAACAATTATTAATAATAACATGATTATAATGATTTTCCTGTATTAAATAATGTTGAGGAGGTGTAGGATGTTTGTTGAAGCATGTGTACTTCGGTTAAAATACATAAATGCTGTTCAAGTATATAATAATGCTGAGGAGGTGTTAGTAGGGTGTTTTTTGAAGCATACTACAGTGCATTATGGGTGGTATGGGCATGTTTAGATGCACTCCCCCCCATGCCACTGCATTATGTAAGTTTGAAAAAACTAATTGAAACCAACCATTAAGCCCCCATTTACACATTGATGAGCTGCGATTCCATTTTTTACAGTGTAATGTATAAACAATGTGCATCTAAACAGGCCCATACCAACCATAATACACCGTAGTACGTTTCACAGGGTTCTCACTCTTCGGGAATAGGGAAAAAAACAAGGTTTGTGTTTCTATTGGGAAAATTCCAAGGTTTTTGAAATTTCAAAATGAAAAATAAAAATTACCTTGAAATTTCCTAGGTTTTTATCATTTGATAGGCTTCCATATATTTCAGTGCCTTTTCTATCAGTAACTATTAATTAAAATGCATTTCAATTAATTTTGTGTATTTTGTTGTTGTTTTTATTTCAGCTTTCTCTGATATTCCTAAGGACAGTAACTTTTATAATATATTTTGTTAAACTGCTTAATTCTAAATATATACACCATTGATAAAGTTAATATTCCACTTCTGCTTTTGTTTTGTTCATAGTTTTTTTTGGACAGTTTGTGTTTTATAAAATAACTAAATTATGTATGTATTTCCCCATTTTATGCGTATACAGTACAGTTTTTTTTGTTGTGAAATAATAACTAATTGTTAGGAAAACAAAATATTCCTAATATTTTCTTTTTACAGATGAGTACATTTAATGCGAAATGGTTAACAGATCCATTATTCAAGGATTGGCTGCAGAGAGATAGTTCGCCTTATTATGCCAGATGTAAATACTGCCATGTAGGTAGTAAGCTTCCAATCAATGTAAAACTATGGGTAGAAGTGCCCTTTTATCACATTTAGCAGGGGAAAAACACAAACTGGACAAAGAAAAATGCCTTGATCTGTTCTACTACAAGATGCTGTCAAGAAATAAATCTTTTCAAGACCTTTGGCGTTTGATTCAAACACTCCTATTGCTGAGCCATGGTCAAGCAACGGTTGAAAGAAGTTTTTCGATCAATAAACATGTCTCAACTGAAAATCTTCTACCAAACAACCTAGTCACTAGGTGCATAGTGAAAGACTATCTTTTTTAACCAGTAAGTAGAGACTATTCCAGCTAATTTTTAACTGTTTGTTTCAATTTTATTCTTAAATCTAAGCCCGAATCTAAGACGAACAAGAGAGAAAAAAATGTGAAAGTGAGAAAGACAGAAAACGAAAAGCTGATGCTTCAGAGTTAGTTCAGTTTCAAAAGCGTGGGAGGACAGTTGCAAATGATATTTCTAATTTGGAAGAGAAGGCTTTCAGTTATCAGATGAGGCTAGTCATAGTGGTGACACGAACTTTTTCAAGGAATCTCATGCACTGACATGTCATGTGAGAATGCTGAAAGATGAACTAAAGACAATTGACTGTACCATTCAATCACTTACAAAAAATAAGGCATTGTAATGTGCATTATACACATTGTACGTACCTATGTATCATATGTACATTTCAGATAAAAACCAAACAGTTTATTTTACCGTTTCTTCATATGTTTTGTAGAAACTTTGTGCATACATTTCTGATAAAGACTGTTCAGTACAGCTTTTTTTACTGTTTCTTTGTGTGTTTTGCTTGTACATATATTTCTGATAAAGACATACAGTTTATTTTACTGTTTCTTTGTGTGTTTGGTAGAAACTTTGTGCAGAAGTAACCTTCACTTTAAAGTTATATATGTACATATCCTTTTCAAAAATGTTCTGTATTGTCAATTAAATATACCAGATGTGTATTATCAAAACAATGTTTTTAATTTTATGGCATTTAATTAATTATTTTTACTTATGTATAATCGGGAAAAATTCGGGAATGAAAAATACAAAAAAAGTGAGAACCCTGGTTTCAACAAACACTCTACTAACACCCCCTCAGCTTTATTTAATACTTGAACAGCATTTACATATTTTAACCAAAGTATGCGTGCTTCAACAAACATCCTACACCACCTCAACATTATTTAATACAGGAAAATCATTATAATCATGATTAATTATTAATAATTGTTTAAATTTATTTTTTGGGGCCAGACGTTTATTACCCATGTCCAGAGGACGTTTATTACTTATTTATAATAAACGTCCCTAGGATGTGCTGGGATGTTTAATACCAATTTTTGGGACATTTAATACTTACTACCCCATCCTATCCCTGGGATGTTTATGGGACAGGACAGGACGTTTTTTATCTATAGCCATGGGACATTGGCTATTTATTTAAATAGATAAGTATTAAATGGCCTGGGCTAGTGGGTTCAAAATTAGCCAGTATTCAGAGGCCAACCTGCATTTCATAAAGCCCAAGTTGGAGATCTCCAGGACTGAGCCTCACTCTAAAATCATGTATTTTAGTGCACTGGCACAGAATCTTACACTAAAATCAAATATTTTTGCATACTGGTGCAGAATCTCACTTATACATTAACAGTCTATTTCTGTATGCTATGATGAAAAAGATATTTATTAAATATATAAAATATGATTAATTCTGAAATATAAATAAATATATTATTTAACATGTATTTCATATTTATTTTAATCTATATAATTGACAAGGATAATAACATTTAAAATGATTTTTTTATATTAGTAGTGGTAATCTGTATTGTGAACAACACTTTTTTGGGGTGTGGGTTTTACCCCCTAACCCAGACCCCTAAACTTTGTGCACCTCCAGCATATAAAGAAAACTCTTAGTTTAACTCTGGTGCACAGATTAGCCAAAATGCCTACTGGCCCAGAGGGATCTGCATTCTACCCAGCCCAGGATAGATTAATCAAGCATATATCACAGATAAATTGGTATTAAAAGATGATAAAAAAATTGAGAATGACATTTACATTTTTAAATATTGCTATTTGCAGTATTTATTTGCATTATTATTTATATTATTAAATATATTTAATTATAATATTTAATATTTTGTTCTCAGGGAGAGGCGAAGCGGTATAGAGGTGTGTTCAACAATAATTTTTAAAACTATTTAATTATAATTTATTTCAAAAAAATTATTTTGGAATTTTTCATTAATTTAATATTATGGCATACAATTAAAACTCCAGCATAATAAACTCATTAAATGCAGATAGGGCCCAGTATTAGATGTATTTACTACTTTTTATTGCAGATTCCTTATATCATAAATATTCATCCATTTACTCTGAAGGAGAAGATATAGGTATACTGTAAATATATACAAGTCTGAAAGTGAATTAATAAATAACTAAATCCAATGTTAAAATTACTTTGTAATAGTATTCTATTGAAGTATTATAATTTATTTAATCACAATCAAGAAAATATACATACTCATAATCTCTTTAGGATAAATTGATCTCCAATATATATGTTGGATATACTTATAATTCATATCAATGTTGGAATGCAAAGTGTTGTATCCCATTTTTGTGAAATTATGTTAATAATTTGTTGATATACCTAGTATCATTAAACTTGTCATTGTAAATTATGTCTATATTACTTGAAAATCATAAAAATTAATACAGAAATATTATGCTAATATTAACTATTATAGAAAGCATATGTAATTTTGGACTCAAATTTTACTCCAGTGCACCAAAATTTTTGTTTTGATCCAGATTAAAGTGTATCAGATCTGGATCATAGAGTAAATGTGATCTGAATTCAAATACATTCAAGATTATAATATATAACAATAATAATATCAATGTGTGTACCAAAGTTGGAATCAATTCAATATAATATATTTGAGAGTTAGAATTATGATTTTAATTATTTGAAATGCTGTTTTTATTATAAGAGTAAATAATAATATAAAGGGTGGTCCAAAATAATTGTTTATACATCATTCGAAAGCCCACTGAAAATTTCCAACCAATCAACCAACTCTTTGGCATGCTAGAGCTCTTTAAAAATTTGTGGGTTAATTTGAACCCTCTAGTCTTTCTAGAGTTAACTTACTTGTTTAGTAGGTATACCTTAGTAGGGTATTCATTCATTATACCACAACATGTAATCTGACTGACAATCCATAAATGAAAAAAATCAATAAATGAGTATGTGTGGTTTTAAAATATATTCATAATCTATGTATTTGAAAAGCCTTATATGATGACTTTTATTATAAATTAAAAACATTAAATGGAATTTCTCATAAAGGAAAAAATCAAGGTTCTCACTTTCTCTTAAATTTTGTATTGACTAAGAAAAACCCTTGAATTTTTCGAAAAATGTACAACAAATTTTTCTGTATTTTTTCCATGAAATTTTTTTATTTTAAAATAATTCATCAGACCAGTTTATTCCAAAAATCATACTTATTTAACATAATAATAATCTGTTCTTTCATATTTATATTAATAATTGACCCTTGAATATCCCTGAATACCTAGAGAAATATTGTTTTGATATAGCTAGGTGTTGAAGATGCAATGTTTGATTAGATTCAGGCATGTAATTTTCCCAGATAATTCTGCAAATCTGGAATTTGGAGGCCCAGGGTTCATTTATGTAAATCATTAAATCAAGTTTAAAATTGATAAGCAGGGGGGGTGGGGTGTCTTAATGGACAATACTTTCATTAATACCTAATTGTCTTATGGATTTTTTATGAAACATTAAGGATAATTTTTTTTAATGTTACAAAACAGTAGTTTAAATTTTACATTTTGCACCTCACTCATAACTATTGTTAGTATGCTTAGTCATTTAAATTTACTATTTTGTGTGTTGATCATACTTTAATGTTAAAACCACAACAATTTCTGAGTGCTTTGCCATCCTACCCCAGCCGGAGGCTTTGTCCACAGACTCCTAATAAAACTAAATCATGCCTTCAAAACTTATCAGTATTTTTATTTCTTGAATTTAAACAATTTTCAAATCACATGCCTGTTGATTGGAGAGGTCTTTGTTGTTCATTATGGGTCTGAATTTTCTAATACTAATATAGTCTTTAGATATATGATTAGTGATGTCTGATTTTGTGTCTAAAAGGAATCCAAGATATTTGCAATGTTTCCATTTGGGGTGAGATTTCCTGGAAAATGTGAGAATTATGTTGTAAGTGTTTTGTTGGATGGATTTTATTTCTGCAGGGTTGTTAATGGTGTAGGTTATATTGTAGGTTTGATATTTTAATGCTAAATTCCTCACAAGTGAATTACGAACATACCCAAAGCAGGTTAACAAACATGTTGGTGTTTAGTAGCAGATATTACATAATATAATTGGAAGATCGATTTGTTGTGGTTCACATAATACATTGTTGCATTTAGTATATGTATTTACTGGACAGAATTTATGGATTTATTAATTTAAATGCAATACTAGATATAAATATGTACACCAGCTCATCCGATATATCATTTTAGCATTGCAGTACCAGCCCGTCTCATACCTAGTAAAAGAGGAGACCAATTATTTGTCTTGTACAATTTTTATTACGACATTTTTATCAACAATACTAAAAGATTTACCAAGTACTGGATAACACTTGTATTTGCCTTTGCATTTTTATAGTTCTATTTTATACTTTTGTTGTACACTTTATCATACCTTTTTTAATAAAAATGTAGTATATTTGTGCAACTTTTGATTTTTAAGCATTTCAAATTATGCGAAACGCTAAGACACAAAGAAATTATATCAATAGATGACACAACAACTCTAAATCACTACAACATCATATGTGTATTGGAGATCAGGATTGATTTGTTTGAATGAGCTATGATAATAGTGGTCTGTGGGATGTTTTTGGTGGCATATGGATGGTCTGTGAGAAGTTTTGTCTTGAGAGTTTATGGTGGAAAAGGCAAAGCAGGGCTAAGAATATATATTGTATCTGACTTGAAGGTCTATTTGTAGAAGAAGAATATAAATGAAGTGTATGTACATTTAATTAAATAGATATAGGAAATTTGTTCACAGATTACCTAAGTACTAATTTAACATTTATTAGATACGCACATTTCTTATAAAATAAGTACAGATTAGCCAGAGTTTTTGACGATGTGTATGGATAATATGTATCAGAGAATATTATACTTGTCTGCTAGTTATCCAATTTAGTCTATAATATACTTGATTTATCCATTTTGCAAAAATATATAATATATGTTTTATTCAAAAGTGGTCTTTTTTAGATTAATCTATATATGTTCCAAATTATTTACTATTAAATATGTACTCTTTGTTTTTCGTATTAATTATTTCGCTTGGTTTCGTATTTCAGCAGAAGCAATTTCAATGAAAGAAGAGCCAACTCTGTGAGTTACTGTATACATTATAGAGAGAAGAGTCTTTTTGTTTGTAAATCTTTTTATCGCAGAACAGAGTGCATCTGATTGAAATATTCTCATTTAATTATCTAGTGAAAAGTATTTCAGAGTTCAGTGTGTTGATCATGTAACTAGGTTAATCTAGTTTATAACTAAAACCTGCATGTATATTTTAGAAAGAATAATTTTGATAACTTAATGATTCTAACACCATAACTGTTCAATAGACCTGCCTCAGATGACACGGACATCGAGAAGGAGTCCGCTATAGTTGAGGATAATGAGGAGTTGCCTGCAGAAGAGGACATCAAAGGCTTCATCGACCGAACCGGTGATGAACCGGACAAGGACAATGAGGGCAGCCCAAACAACGAGGAGGGAGGCGAGTCTGACGAAGAGGATGAAGACGACGAAGATGATATCAATGTGATCATCAATCCAATTGCCAGGACTGGCACTGTGTAAGTCTTCGTGTCTATTGTTTCGTGTTTGTATTAGGAACTAATTGATTTCATTCCTCGTTAGGTTAACAAACACAACTTATAAGACCGTTAAAACAACACCCGCTACCGGTGCACCAACCGCTGATTCAGCAGTTTCAAGTAATTTGTTTTGTTCTTGTTTAATTTTTCTATATTTTGTAGCTGTGACCATCTTATTCTTTGAAATTTCTGTGAAATTTTTATCGTGTTGTAATATATCCTGTCAATCCGCAGGCGTCCCCGTTCTGAAACCAATGGAAGCAGCTATGAAGATCATTCCCGAAGAACCGCTTAGTCATGGACCTACTGCTCCAGCCGCTGACTGTCTGACAATGATCCAGGAGGACGACAAGCCTTGGAAGGTCCCCGGTTAGTAGTAATAAAGCTGGCCTCTTGTGATGGTTCTTCAATACACTGTCCACGTTGTCTGTTCAGGTGCGGACATCACTGATTATTTCAACTATGGCTTGACGGAAGAGCTCTGGGTTCAGTATTGTGAGCGACAGAAGCATCTTCGACAGGAGTATTCAGGCGGTATTCTTAAATCTGGAGTGGTACGTTAGTGAGGGTGTCTGTATTTAAAGACTGTCGCTATGTTTTAGGCTGTTGAACTAACATATTATCTTGCACGGTAAAGTTAGCAACTTATGCGTTGAATTTCGATTAATTAAGAAGCAAAACCCAGCGTATCTTGAGCAGTGGACTATGTTCGTATTTCTTGACCCGTGTTCAGACACAGCTGATCGAATCCTCCAAGAATACCTCCTCACTTGGTGGTAGCGGCAACCAATCACGTCAGCGAAACCAGCGCACCAACTTCTCTCAAGGAGGCTCCATTAATGTGATTGGTGCGGACTTGAAGTGGCGTCAACCAGAGACCACTCCCAATCCCGTGCCTCAGTCCCAACCCTCGCCCATGGTCATACCAAGTGAGCACAAGACCTGCCCCTACCCCTTCTTAACCCCAGCTGACCCCTGTATCATGACCTCTCTGCAGCTAACCCCTCCTTCACTGGATCCCTCTTCGCTCAACCTCCCCCTGGGTACGGCCCTGGCCCCCCTCAAGCGGCCCCCTCCATGTTCTCGCAGCCCCCACCTGGCTTGTTCCTCCCTCCTGGAGGTGCCATGCCTGCCAGTCGCCTCGTCATGAACCCTTACGCTTCGGGCGGAGTGATGCCACCTTGGATGACTGGTGGACCACCTCCAGGTAACCTCCTTCAGATGCCGGGCATGCCTCCGCATGATATGGCCGCTGCTATGGGTGGGGTTGACGGTAGAAGAGGCAGTCCGGATTCAATGCAGTGAGTGCTGATTTCTCTGTAGACTATGGATGTGTGGTTTGATACTATCACTTTAACATCATAAATTTGGGGACATGTAAATTATGAAAGATGATGGTTGATAATAATAATTACTAGGTTTTCAAATATCTATTATACCTTTAAGAACATTTCCATGGTTAAAAGAACATTATAAAAATGTAATACATAAAGTAATTTTGTATTAACATGTAAACACATTTTTGGCTAAATGTGGAACCTTGTAACTTGATATTTTAGTGGAGCTGCATTAAACAACTCCCACGAAGCCTAAAATTCCTAAATTTTTACATTATACACACGATACAATTTGATGTGAAAAGGTCAGAATTGGTATAATCAAATTGAAAACCTAAAAATTAACTCAAAGCTAAATTGATTTATTTTTTAAAGCATGTGTGTCTTGTTTACATATCTATGTATTTTACTACTATTAAAAAATAAATATATTATCTGTTTGCGATTGATATAATTTGTTTGACTGGTTTCAAATGTACACAGGAAGTTTTGAAATGGATATTGAAAAGTGTATGAACGCCATTAATTTTATAAGTGCTTATAATATTATATTCGTTGAAGTTTAAGACTAGTATTAAAACTGTACTTAGTCTGTTATCTTTCAGTTCTGGAGAGAACTACCCCATTATGATGCGGGGAGGTCGTGGTGACAGCCCCGGGAAGGATGTCTACTCTAAAAGAGAGAGGCGAAAGGAAAGGTGAGCACTATTTGATATCATTGACACTTTATCATTTCATAATATGACACCCCTGTTATTTTCGTAGTGTTCACCTAATCTCGCATTGTATTAACGATTCAATCACACTGTTTTGTTCAACAGACCCCGAAATCTTAAGTATACAAAGCCGCATTGTGAGTTCTAGAAGACTTTCAAATTAGCCACAACATTTTTATGCCTTTTATGCAACTCTACTGCCAAACACTCGTTTCCATTCTTTTATACGTGTCTTGATTTTAAACTTTTAAAATTGTTTTATGTGTTTTTATCGAACCTCGATATGAAAGTATTGACATAGCATGTCTATGGATTATATTTTAATACTTGGTCATTATTTGAAACGTCCAACATCATCAAGCACAACCTATTCCATTCTTACAGGGACAGCAGCTCCAGACATCACAGCCGCTCCAAAGAACGAGACGCCAAACATTCCAAAAGACATCGCAGGTTCGCGACACACACCTTCCCTTTGTCTATCCCACCACCCTAATCCTCCTCCCTCGCTCCACTCCATTCCAGACATCGTGATGATGAGTATTCAGCTCGGCATCGGTCCTCTCATCGATCGCGCAGTAAGCGCACCCATCGCTCCCCCACCGCCGGGCAACAGCCGTCGTCCAACACTCCCGGGCCAGCCTCACAACACCACTCACGGTCCTCCACCCCCACCAGCGAACAGCAGCAGGTGTCCCTTGCAGGCGGCCAATAGGAAGACGCCTCCTCCGCCGACCGTCTCGTCGCAGGTGCAGCAGGAGCCGTATGTAGCTCGTGTCACCAAAGACCCTGTGTGTCGGATGATCGCCATGTTGGAGACGGCACGTCTGCTACGTGACTCTGTGCCCGAAGCGAGCTGATCCGTGTTCCGATTTTAATCTCTCTGCATTTTCTTGTTACCTTTTGTTAATTGAGGATACATTACAAATCCTCTGTGAATAAACAAACGGTTTTATTATTCTAGAAACTTTTTCTTGCTTCTCTTCATAACAGGTTAAAACCTACCGTTCGGTTTTTTTCATTGAAGAAAACATTTATAATTCTGCAAAATAACTGTAAATATATACACTGATTCTTTCTTGGTTTGAAATCCTGTATTGCTTGTTATGGTAACATCTTTTGTGGTTTTTCATTTAATGTTTGATTTACTTTTTGCAATGAACTGTTCCACAGACTTTTTCAAAAGATATGAGTTTAATTTTTTTGTCAAAATCCATTGTATATACTGTTAGTTGCTTATCTTCTATATGTAAAATAAAATTTTTATTAATTATACTTGAATTAATTCATTATTTCTTTCAATATAATGGTCATGCTAACTTATGCATTCTGGATTTCGTCATTTCAGAGTTCAATACCTATCATAATTGTACAAATTATACATGCCTAGGTTTCTTTTTTTAATAAATTTTAGTTTTCATTTCAAGTTGATGTCAAAGTTTGGTTTTTGGTATCAAGTTGTAGCTTAGAGTATGGGAACAACTTTGGTGCGAGGGACAAATCGAAAAATATTAAAATGGCGGTTAATTCTGGCCTATCTGTCACAAATAACTGCTTTAGAATACATTTTTAGATGCATATAAATAATTAATATGTATCCTAAATAGTTCATATGTTTTCCTTTTGAAAAAATAGAAGAAGAAAGATATTTTTTAGTGAATATCTCAAATAAGAAGCATCTGAGACCTATAAACGTATTACAAACAGATGCGAAAACTACCATAATCTATCGGAATAGGTATAGGTTAAAAGACTAGAAAATGTACAGGAATCACTCAAAAAATAGCTCTTTTTTAACCCATAAATCTGGTGGATAATAAAATTATATAATGATTCAATTACTCTTCCGTTTTGACAGAAGATAATATGGATACAGATGATATTAATAAAAACTACCTAAATTTTTTTTAACGTTACTATAGTTATTTATTTTTAATATTTAAAAGAATTAAGCGCCTTTTAAAAGACGGACGCGGTCTCTCATATTATACGAATATCGAACCTGCACTAACACAATCCTGGATCCGCCCCTGTTTCAGTCAGATGCTTCCTTTTTTGACATGTTCACCAAAAACATAATTTTTTGTTGCATTTGTTATTTCTAAAAATGTCTATGACGACATACATGACCTTTTTTAAAAAAAAAATAATGCTGTATTTAGAAATGGATACTTTATATACAAATTGTTGTCTATTGGAAATATATTATGCTTATTTAAAATGCAACATAAAGCAGTTATTTGTTATTTAATGTTTTTCTTGCTTAGATAAAGAATTGGCAGCCATCTTGGATTTTGGCTCTATAGACCACCTTCAAATTGGAACTAAAAAAATAAACTTTTACATCAATTTGAAATGAGAGTACTATTTTAGATAATTTTACTAATTAGTTAAATCAATTATATTTGTTATTGAACACATTTTACATTGTTAATCTATTAATCTCTAGTTTTAGTTTTGTATAATAAGACTAATAAAGTAATTGTATAAAAAAATAATTAAATCAATTCAATTTTTATGATTACAAAAATATATTTAAATTATATTTAATTTTATTGTAAATTTATATTATTCTACTGCAGTTAGTAGTATATATTTAAATTGATAAACTTTTTTTATTAAAATTGAATAGTTTTTTTAAATAAATGTTCCATTTGTAAATATGTGGATATAAGTTAACGAATTATACAAAAATGTCAATTGTTCAATATAATATAATAAAATCCATAAATATGTATGTAGGTCAGTATTTTCCACATCATGTTTAATGTTGATAATCTAAAGAATATTAGGAAAGATTTCATTGGTACATAATATTTTTATAAATACCTTTTTTTCTTATAGAATAAATCATTAAAAAATAAATTCTAATTAGTATTAATTAAGTTTCTAATATCTATCGCATTTTTAAATATACGAGTCAATTAATACGAAATATATAATAAAAGTAAAATATTTAAACACAAAACATTAAAAATATAAATACTAAATTATCTTTAGACTTTTAGTTTTCTTTTATGTTAAACAAATGTTTATACATTTATTCAACATTTTATAAATATTGATGTTTAAATTACAAAAAAAATAATTATCCATTTTAGTTAATTGCGAAAAAAATTACAAAAATTAACATCCAACCACCTAACAAAACACAGTTACATATTTATAGGTAGTATACAAACACAATATAGTGGAGTCATCCGTATATTTGAGATTACACATTATATCTAGTCAGAGTACAGCTATATACAAAGTGTACAGCACAATTATTTTGGTAAATTCATAAGAGGCGCACGGATGCCTGTTAAAACTTCATGGGTGATCCTAGTACAGTAGTTTATATAGCCATAGCAAAATTACTGCACCCTCTCTTTACTATATATAGACACTCGACATGTTCGGTAGTTCGGATGGTTTAATATAATCAATATTCTATACTGAAGCATATTTTCTCATAACAATCTTATTTTTGTAGTAAGGATTGGTGGTGACTATGAATTAAGGTACTATTTCTTAACTATAAAATTATAGTTAACTGAAAACAAATATCCCAAGTCGTCAAATTCTAAATATATATATATATTTGTCTCCAACGTGGTAATAATATCAACTATTTAAAAAGATATTTACTTTTAAATGAGCATAATTTAAAAAAATTGATACTTCAATTCTAAATGTAAAAAACTAATTATTCATTGGAACAATTTATTGTAGTTAAAATATTTTATCTTAAAACTGTTTTTACTGTCACAAAAGTTGCGACGCCCATCTGGAAATAGTCCATATTCTAATTAAATAGTTCTAAAAATATAGTAAAAAAAACTTTATATTCAAAATTAAGTTCATAATATATTCTTTCAATTTTATTTTGATATTTTATTCAATTATACTTTTGAAAACAAATGTTATATTTATAAAGTTGATGTATTGTGTGTTTAGAAAGCTTTGATTTTAAACATAAGATTAATTTCTTCATTTCTACTTGTGACGCAACGTTTTTGCTAAGCCTGTCCTATAGTTTGCATCGAAACCAGATTGACTGATTATGTCACAGTTTCATAAAAGTACAAGGTTAGCTTAGCTCAACCTTGACCTAATTATGTATATTACTCATTCTCGGGTGATGGACTTTTCGAAGTAAATATTACAACATAGAGTGAACTTAACTTGAAACCTAAATAAGCTAAAAACATTATAAATCCATATTATAGTAACGACTGAACATTTTATTTGTCCTATTATTGGGCATTTCACAGAGCATAATATATTGTTTCATAGATATATTATAATTGTTACGATCTAAATGTTTTTATTTTATGTCACGTAGTTTTATTATACAATTTGTATTGTATATTTTCCAGTAGTCTGGTCGCATGCATTGATTAATCTAATTCTCTGCTTTAGCAATCAACACAAAATCCCACGATATTTATTAATTTCGTTTTTTATATATTAATAATTGATACCATGAGACAAAAATAAATGTTTGATTGCAAAGATTAATGATTCATTTCTCAATATATTACAAAAAAATAGTTGTTTATTTTACATTTACATTTTTAATCATGTTTAAAGTTTTAATAACTTCTATAATCTATTTCAAATTTTTTAATATCAGATTCAATATTTTTCAAAGATTTCTTTATGAATGTCCCATTTTTTATATATTTAAAATTAACCGTAATTTATTTATATAGTTATGATATATTCTGGGAATTTATTAAAACGTATAATTGAATAGAATATTTTAAAATCATATGTATAAATTAAAAATAAGGTATTGATATTTATTTAATTATAAATTCACAAATTAATTATATTAACAATATCACTTTAATCGAATGAAATTTATAGAGAATAGATATGTATTTACTATAGATTGCAATCAAAGGCCTTTATCGATATAATTTCTTTTATGTTTTAGTTGTCTTGTAAATTTGAAGGTGCATTGACTTGAGTAGAATTATAGTGCAACGGCATGATTTGTATTTGCTGTAAATTGATTAAGTTGTAGATAACACAGACGATTGTCTTGTATACTTATATATAAATTAATTAATACGTAGTGCTATATTGTACTGCCGAAAGGTATTTATTGATTACATAATACAAGTACAATACTCGGTATTTAAGTTATGTTAATCCTGGTCGATTCTCATATAACGTGATGGCCAATGAATGACTCATCGTAATCTACCATCCTCTCTTGCAACAAACCATGAATGCTGGCCAAAGCGAGTCGTTCTATTTCGATTATGTAATCCAGAAACTGGGTCAGTTTACGCGATATATAACTATGCCAACCATTGATTCGACGTATTGGTGTGTGACACATCGCACTGAATATAAAGCCAATGCTCCTCATGCAATCTATGGATTGGCCTTTGACAGTGTTCCATACAGTGGAGATTTAAGCCGGCTTACGTGCTCTGTTTGTTATTGTCTCATTAAATCGGCCTTGATACTTCCATAAATAGCAGCAGCGTAGTCGTTCTACATCGTTCGGTGTGCCGTCTCTGGAGGAATGGTGACCCCTTTCTTTTCAGTTTGATGATTCTCTGCTCATTACATTTTGACAGAATTTCGGAAAATGGAGCAACTTGGAGGCGCTTCTATTGTCCACACTGAGGTCTTTATTCTCAGTGTACAGTAGTGGTGCCCTTAATTTGCTCCTCAAGCAACTATCCAAGGACAAAACGTAAGTCATCTATTAGTTGTATTAAGTTCATTGTAATTACGGAACAATCTAATATCTGTTTTATATTTTAGGAAATTCTAATTTAGGAAAATATCGTCCTTTAGTTGATATATCATGCACTTATTTACAACCAATCTGAGTATCAATTTTTGGACAAAATTGATATCGAAATTCTGCAATTTAGATATTCTACGTGACTAAGTAAATTTAACAGATCTTCTCTACTAATGGAGGCTAGTTCACCCTATTGAAGTGTTTAAAACTATATTTAAAATACGTAATTAAAAAGTCTGATTGGGAGGAATGGATCAGTTTGAGTGTTGTTTCGGAGCGGATTGATTGTGGATAAGAAATGTTTTATTAATATATCATCATTACGAAAAGTGGAAAAGCTCGCTGTTTTACTATTATAGTCATAGCTGTTTTGTCTGGTAAACGTGGTACTTATTGAATTATTATTATAGGATACTACACATTTCTAGTTACTATACTCGCATGTTTACTACATATGCATCTAAAAATATTTAATTAACAACGAACATTGGGAATATATAACTTTATGGTTTTATGATGACCAGTCGAATAAGGGAGTGAACTGATTTTTTAGTAGGGACGTATGCCGAGAATATTTTTTCAGTATGCCGAGACGTGCTATCTCTTACATATTTAACATGCGGATTTCTTTGGTCAAATGGTGTTACATCACTTGTGTAATTAAAAATTAATCTGGATCAACTTATTGGTTCTACTTATATGGATATTTTGATAATAAATCAATCAATTATTCATGTTTTTAATTCTTAGTAAATGAAATCATATTGTGAATTTAGGGTTTGTTTTTCGATAGTATTTTATGAATTTAAATGCAATTTTCCTAATTACACTAATTGTTTAATATATTTTCATATTACTTAATACTAACTTGAGTATTATTTTAAAGAAAAACTGATTTATTCGATGGACAAATAGTTAATGATATTATTAATTCAAATTATTTAAAATAGATGTCACATATATATCCAGAATTTTTATTGCTGACTGCGTCAATAGCGACTTTGTTTTCCTTGAAATCCTAACAGCAAAAGCTACCATAACCGACGAAATCTTCTTCTCGTCAT
This sequence comes from Vannuccia rotundouncinata, assembly GCA_034780395.1. Lineage (NCBI taxonomy): Eukaryota > Metazoa > Platyhelminthes > Proseriata > Coelogynoporidae > Vannuccia > Vannuccia rotundouncinata. The sequence goes on along the minus strand of JAUZNC010006117.1, from coordinate 1,496 downwards.
GTTCATATCTGTAAATTTACCCAGACGCTATTCGATATCTAGATCTGTAGTGCTAGTCTGACTTTTGCGAGGTTGTTATCATCTTTTTAAAGAATCACCTGCTCGTAGGAGTGATTTTCTGTCTGCTAATGATATTGTTGATGAGGATGATAAAGTTGTATCCTTCCTTTTTCCAAAGAAGTTTGTTGGTCACAGATGGCTGGAAAATGGTTGTGTTATCACCCGAATTCTCGATATAAAACAAAAGCTGGTTGTTTATGTCAAATATGTTCTCCAAAAGCGAAAGTCGGCCCAACCAAAGTCACAGTCATTCCAAAATGTTGTTTTGCATATCATTGGTGATGCAAAATTTAATGTATGCTGTGCCAGATTGGAATTTTCAAAATGCATCTGTCAAATAATTGAACCTTTTCTTGTGATATACACACTAATCTTTTGTGGTACTTTTTTTGTGGCGTCATTTCATCACCATGGTACAAATTTTTTCTGGAAATTTTTGAGAGAATCTCTGGAAAACCTGGAAAAGTCAGGGAATTTGGTTGAGAAAATAGTGTAGGAACCATGTAGTGTAGCCATAGTTACAACTAAAAGTAATCGAAATAACGAAAAGAGGTTGTTATGTACTACTGTACGCTGTGCTTTATTTTAATCTCAAAAGAAACGTTTAATTATCTATATCATTAGTATGGCGACAATTTGAAAACAAGCAAGTAGTATATGCATCCTGTATTTACGTATTAAAGGTTCGACTGTATTATAAGTATTGATTTCTATTCACACCGATAAATTCTAAAAAGTTAAATTACTTGTAACATCTAATTATTTTTTATTAATTTGTTGAAATACCTGGCGTCATTGAAAAGAAATTGTAATTTAAATTGGAATCATATATTGGGTTTTGGTACAATTATTTCAATATATACAATATAATCTTACTACTATTATCGCGGTTAGTAGTGATTCATATTTAGTTGTTATTAAAAAAATATATTCAAGGTTGAATTGAAATATATAGAAATATTAATTAGCTAGCTATTTTTTATTCTTTTGTTTTTATTTTATAGTGGCGATAATGTTTAATTTTAAAATCATAAACACAATATAACAATATACATCTATTACTGCATACGTACTAAACGTTCGACTGTGTTTATTTCTATTTTACTATAATTTCTAAAAAGTTAAATTAGTTAAACATCTATTGTGTCAGTGAAAAGTAGATGGAATATGCTGCTTTTTGATACAATTTTTTCAATATATATATATACTATAATCGTGGTTAGTAGATAAAAATCGTTAAAAAACGATATTCTAGGTTAAATTGTATAAATATAGAAATATTTAATAGCTAGCTTTTTTTATTCTTGTTTTTATTTTATATATAGTGTCAAAATATTTAAATTATAGGCTGTATCGATAAATTTGAGCGCCTGTAAAAAAATATGCAATGATAATTAACACAGATACAAATAGAAATCGATTTAATTCAAAATGAA
>JAUZNC010006106.1:0-10937 GCA_034780395.1 Vannuccia rotundouncinata | reverse complement strand
GTTTTAAAGTTTCAACTTGCTTCATTTATTGCATATTATTTAGTGTGTTCTTATTGATTCAATATAAGAACTGTTCAGGACGTGTCATCATTCTGGACACGAGTGTTTGGATTGCTTTCGGTGTTGACACCTCACATGTCTGGACTGGTGGACTGGATTCATCTATAAAATTCTGGAATTTATATCTTCTAATGACAAATCTTCATCCAAATTTGGATCACACAGATCAGTTGTTTATTAGATGAGAATTATTTTGAATAAGCCTAATATTTATTAGTTTACGAATTTATTAACTGTTATTCATATAGGAGGAAAGTAAGTTAGCATTATAAATAGGGCCTAACCTCTCTAATGTGTTGATTAAATTGTATATTTTATAAATGAACTATTTGTGTATATCTTTTAATTATAGAGTGAGGGTCTAGCTTCTTTAATGCACGCATATATTATATTCATTATTGATATATATTTTGTAGCTTGTATTTCCTAAATATAACCTTTCTTATTTTTTATATGCTTATCTTTTATCTTATTATATGCTTTTCATTTTTTAAATGAGTTTGAAAACCAAATCTCTCAGCCAGCACATTTTTGTATAATACTTTATATAACACTTTAAATAATACTTTAAAACTATAAAGCCATAATTTACATTTATTATTACTAAATTGTGTATATTGTTGGTTTTCGCATTTTTAATCATGTGAGCCACTCAACTAATGAAAAGAGCAATATTTTTTACATCAGGGCCACTAATTACTTCTAAGATTAATTGTTTTTATAACAAACAATTGCAATTTAAATGTCAAAAAGAAAGAATGATAAAATTGTTCTTATTTATAGAGTGGTTGCTATAGAGAATTTAACTTCTAGTTTCACATACACATAATTATTTGAAAACTAATTAATATTGCATAGTTTAAATATTTAGTATTTTGATAGTCATATTCAATAATTTATATTCCATATTTTTGATTTCCAATTTTTTTAAAACATATTATTGATTTTATCAATTTTTAATCTTTTATTCCAAAGTTCTGATTGAATGTGTTAATGATGCGGCTCCACCATGTAATTGTAACATAATTTCTTATTTAAAGCAAAATGCATCTTTTGTTCAAAGACAATTTTACAGAAAAACAATCAAACGGACTGTTGGACTGTTCATCTCGATTTCAAAAATTTGTATTGTCCAAATTTACACTTCAAATTGGTGATGATATACTTTTTAGAATCGAAATTGATTCACAACAATATGTCATGGAATGTTTAGCTTCTAATACCACAAAGCAATGCTCTGGTTTCCATAGGTACCGTCAACTTTATTTTCAGATTAATCCACCACCAGAACTTTTTTGCAATGCACCTGGTTGCCCATTAAATGTAAAAGATGTTCTTAAAGACTTGCATTATATGGGAAAAGTACATTTGTTTGCTGGTATCTCATTTTACAGAAATGGACATTATACTTCTTGTATCCTTGTGGATGGAGTGTGGTTTTACAATGATGATTATTCAAACGAACATTACAGGTGTGAACAAAGTCTCACACAAGACTTAGGTCCTTAATTTTTTAATACAATTTAGTGTCATGAGTTTGGCAAATTCAGTGGCACAACTATAGTATATATACAATAATTTTGTACTTTTAGTTTTAAGCTATATATCTGATTTGCTTATAAATTTTAACCCAGATATTTAGGAATAGCAATTCATTATTGCTTCAATTGTTTTCTAATATGTTCTTCAGTTTAGATTTATATAGCTGGTTTGTTTATACTACATTCCACCCCAACCCCTCCCACTAGATATTTAGGAATAGCAATTAGAATTATTGATTGCTTTAATCGTTTTTTAATATGGCTTTCAGTTTTTATCTAAATATCTGGTTTGCTTATACATATATATTTCATCAGATATTTAGTCACACCATGGATACAAGCACTGTGAATGCTGCCTGCATCCTTTTAAAAACATCAGACTATTGGCTAGTCATTGTGAATTTTGCTATAATAGCCACCCCAAGACCCTTGTTCCCAGTACTGACAAAGTCTCATGAATTTTGTAAGGGGCAGGCTATTCAGCAATTACCTTATGTAGTTTATGCAGATATCGAAAGTTATCTTGTGAAGGAGGAGGAGGATGACAGCAGTGTGAAGGGTTTGGAAAGAATTCATTAAGCCGGAGCCATCTCATTTCTTCTTATACACCATCCAGGACTCAGAGGCACGCCACTACTTGAAGATTATCATGTATTTGATGGTGAAGACTGTATGCACAACACTATGAAATCGTTACAAAAATTGGTGAAACAAGTTTATGATTGGAATAAGATCAATGCACACCAGCCCTGTATAATGTCTGTAATGGAAAAAAGACATCATGAAGACACTACAACTTGCTACATCTGCACTTGGCAATTTGATGAGACGGATAAGACAAGGAAGGGGAAGAAGGTAAGGGAACTTGATCATTTGACTGGTAAGCATATATTATTTCACACACACACACACACACACACACACATATATATACCGAAATATTTAATATCTTTTCTATTGCTCTTTTATTTATAGGAGAATATCGTGGTGCAGCCTGTCAGGAATGTAATAGGAAAATGAGACTTTGAGATAACTATCTTCCAATCTTTTTTTCACAATTTCCGAAATTATGATGGTCATATTATCTGTGCAGAAGCTTTGGGCAAGATGAAGGATTGGGAACTGTTGGTTATCGCTCAGACTAAGGAGAAATACATGGCTATGTATGCATCCTTTGAAGTGGAGAAGTCGACCAAGCACTGAAAGGCAGTCAATATGACAATCTCTTTTTTCGATTCTTTCCAATTTATGATGGCATCACTTGACAGCTTGGTATGCAATCTTCCCATAGAAAAGCTAACATTGACCCATTCAATCTTTGCAAACAAAAGCGATTTCAAAACAGTGGCTCTCTCCAAAGGCATATTCCTATATACCTACTATGACTCGCAGGAATGTCTGTCAGAGATGAAACTCCCACCTAAAGCAGCTTTTTATGATGAATTATCCCAGTCACACTGTTCCGAAGAGGACTATCAATGCATGCAGGAAGCCTGGACACTGTTAGAATGTGAAACATTTGGTGATTATATGCTGACCTATTTAAAGATGGACATGTACCAGTTGGCGGATGTGTTTGAAACATTTTGCACTCTGACACTCAAGGAGGACAAACTCGATCATGCCTACTATTGCATGCTGCCAGGCCTCTCCTGGGATTCAGCCTTCAAGATGACTAAGACTAAAGTGAGTATAATATTATTGATGATGATGATGATGATTTCTATATACATTTTACTTATTCATATTTCTCTCTGATTAGGTTGAATTGCTGAGAGATGTTGACACCTATTGCTTTTTTGAAAGCGGTATATGTGGAGACTTTTGTTAACACACACCACATTGTGTCTAACACACCCAGAATCCCTGACTCCTACAACAATGGTCAACCCGAGGTGGATCATCTCTATGTTGATGCCAATAATCTATATGGAGATGTGCTATTGCAGAAGTTACCACAGAGAGATTTTTGTTGGCTAGAAGAGAAGGAGATTGAGGGTTTTGACGTCCTTCATTTCGATTATAATGGTGAATATGGACAACTCCTTAAGGTAGACATCAACTATCTTATCGAGCTGCAGGATCAGATGTGGGATCTCCCTTTTGCACCAGAGAAATGCACCATACCCAAGACTTGTCTCACTGATTTTATGCAACAACAATGGAGTCAGTTGTGGGGTGACATGACTAGAAGAGCCTATCATGGAAACAAGAAGTTGATGCTGACTCATTGGGATAAAGTCAACTACACAATTCATGGCAAGCTGCTCCAATTCTACCTGCAGTAGGGGATGCAATTGCAAAAGATGTTCCAAAAGACTTGCATTTTATGGGAATAGTATATTTTCTTTCTGGTATCTCATTCTTCAGAAATGAACACTAACTTTTTGTATCCTTGTGGATGGAGTATGGTTTTACAATGATGACTACTCACACAAGACTAAGGTCCTTAATTGTTTATACAATTTAGTGTCATGAGTTTGGCAAATTCAGTGGCACAACTATAGTATATATAATATACAATAATTTTGTACTTTTAGTTTTAAGCTATATATCTGATTTGCTTATACATTTTACCCAAGATATTTAGGAATAGCAATTCATTATTGCTTCAATTGTTTTCTAATATGGCATTCAGTTTAGATCTATATAGCTGGTTTGTTTATACTACATTCCACCCCAACCCCTCACACTAGATATTTAGGGATAGCAATTAGAATTATTGATTGCTTTAATTGTTTTATAATATGGCTTTCAGTTTTTATCTAAATATCTTGTTTGCTTACACATATTTCCCCAGATATTTAGGAATAGTAATTCATTATTGCTTTAATTGTTTTATAATTTTGCTTTCAGTTTATATCTTAATATTTAGTTTTCTTATACATATATATTTCATCAGATATTTAGAAATCGTTAGATGCACTTTACACAGTGAATTTTTGTCAGTTCTTGCTGATCTTTACATCAAGCTATGATTGAACCTGAATCAAGTCTCATTCAGTCCACAAGATTATGTTGTAATGTTCAGACTGATACTCCCTTAAATAGTTCTAATACCATAAAAAGTCAATCACCATTTTTTATGGATGTCAAACAGTTGTTTGAAAATGTTTTTGAAGAAGCCAGTGATGCATCTGCTAGTACTCATTCAAACAATGATGCACCCAATACTTTTTATAACCCACCTCTGGCTTCAAAAATGCTCAATGGTCTCCTTCCATACACACCACTTTTCAGTGGTGTTGCATCATCTCCATTGAGGTTTGCATCCAATGCAACCAGTTAGCATATTGAATTAGACAATCATAAAGATTGGATTAAAGCAGGAACTGAGGGTTGGTTTAGAATAGTAAAGCATGATATTCTGAACCTAAACAGTGATTGTCTAGCACCTGGTGAATTTATTGAAACTCTTAAGGTTTCTTTTGTGGCTGAACTCGATCCTTTAACCAAGGATTAGCTGCAGCTGATGCATCTTTTATCTTAAATCCATGCAGACTTTAAAGACTTGCATTTTATGGGAAAGGTATATTTGCTTTCTGGTATCTCATTCTACAGAAATTGACATTATACTTCTGGTATCCTCGTGGATGGAGTGGGGTTTTTCTATGATGACCTTTTCAAACGAACTTTACAGGTGTTAACAAAGTCTCACACAAGAGGTCCAATTTAGTGTATACAATTTAGTGTCATGAGTTTGTAAAACTCATTGGCATGGCTATAGTATACAATAACTTTAGACAATGGTCCTTGTTTTTTATCTATTATTTTATAATATTACTTTCAGTTTTTATCCATAATATATAACTGGTTTGCTTATACATCCCCCCAGATATTTAGGAATAGCAGTTAGAATTATTGATTGCTTAATTGTTTCATAATATGGCTTTGTTACATTTTTTAAAATCTGTTATATTTTATTTTTGTATATATTGTACCTATATAAATCCTCTCCTGAAACAGCTAAGTGGTGGAGAAGCTTGTGTGTCATTAGCATGAATCTATGAAAAACTAAAGCAGTTTCAATATGTTTTAATTTAATTATTTATTTATTTTACTGAAATATTTACTTTCAATATTTTGTGAATTTAAATTCTGTATTTTTTCATTTTTCAGAACTCATCATTGCCTGTTTCTTCTAGAAATCTGTTGTCTAGAAAATTGTTTACTTATTTTTGCCAGTTCAATAATCTCATATATAGTCTTATATTTATATGATGAATTAATCCTAAATTTAAAAAGGCCAAACATCCTTGACACTCAATCTTCATATTTGCAATGTGATTGTTTTAATTCCAATCAGATGAGTATCTCCATATATAGTCCAGTAGTGCGTCATTAGCATTTTTAAAAAGTGTGTTGGGTTAATTTCTTGTTGTTTTTTTTAAATTGCTTCAGATGTAAAATCACCTCATTGACTAAATTCCTTATGAATATATTTTTACCAATTTACCAGCATATGTACATAAGAGATAACTTAATTATCATTTTCCAAATCAACTTTTATAGGGCAATATCTCTGTAAATTAAAGATATTGTTGAAGAAAACAATACTGGCATTGAAATTTTGAAAAATGTGTGTAACCTGATTGAAGAAGTTGAAGGTCAGAAAAAATCAGTATTCTAACAGAAATTCTTTGCATTTGTGGCTTAAATAGCATACAAATAACATTTCAGCTTTTTTATTAAACTTTTTGGATTAAATTTGTTCCCTCCACTTTTTAAATTATGGATATGTATATTACAACAAAATCAACCAAATCTAAAGGCACTTATGATGACAGATTTGAAGGTATAATATATACTATAAAATTAAACTATATAAAATAGTTCTAATTTTAAAGAATAGATAGGTACTGAAAATTACATGGGACATAATTATAAATAGCATGTCTGAGTACCTAACAGATGAGATTTTTAAAGGGGGTCAGGCATGTCAGAACAGGTGGGGAGCAGAGGAGACCCCTTGCTCTTTTGCAGGAGGGGGGACTGGGATATGTTTTAGCCCAAAATATTGAAATACATATTAGTTCTGCCCTTTTATAAATTAGGTAATGTACCACTATATCTAAAGGTATTTGTTTCCATAACATTGTCTAGCAATGAACATGTATTAATAGTGTATAAAATAACTGTGACTCTTACTACCTACTATAATTTCAACTGTATATGTTGAAAATGAACATTGTCATATCCATTTAAAATTGATGTCTGTGTTAGTATGTTAATCAGTCAGTGAAAGAATATCAATTTTAAGTCAGTATACTTTCTAGTGCTATGAAAAATCAATGCAAGCTAATGAAATTATCCTTTGCATGAAACACATTAAAGTGGCACAATTTAATTTAACAGTGTGATTTATTATTTTTTTGTGTAAGGTAAGTAAATTTTCCATTTTATAGTATTTACCAGTTTTCTTGTGCTTTAAATTTATTTTGTGAATAAATAATGGTTATGCAAACCATATAAGTCACACAGGACATAAAAATGTATCATTTAATTCACCTGATTGTAAACATTTTCTGTATATGACACCTTTTCCTTCACTACTTGCTTAGGTCTGATCCACATAGTAAGCATTGAAACTGTCTTCTTCTACACTTCTGAATTGAACAAATTGTCAATATTTCATTAGTATGATGTTAGAACCAATTAATCTAATAATACTTAGTTTATTCAGTATTGTTTACATATGTTTACCTAAGTTATGACAATGTAGGTAAACAAACATACTAAACCTAAATTCCTAATTTTGTTCAGTAGGCTATACCTACTATAACAACAAAATTGGATAATTTTTTATAAAATTACAAAATATCCCTCATTTAAAAAAAATTATTTAATATATGAAATTATATTAATTTGTATTTGATTTTAAGATTTAATAAATTTTGGAATGCAGACCTGCCAACATGCTAATTATGAAAAGCAAGACCCCAATCATCTGCACATTATGGCTATGTGGTCAGCAAAGCCTATAAATCTGAGCTTGGGAGGAATTTTTATTAGTATTCTATGAACTAGAGTGCAGGAGAGAGCATCCCAATAAAGCATTGTCCATTATTTAGTTTTTGAGAAGCTGGTGCATTATGTGAATTTAAGGCTCATCTTTTTGTAATGTTTTGTTGAGTTTGTTGACAGATGGAAGGTAGTAGAGTAAAAAGTAGAAATAAGCCTTGGCTCATTTTGATTTTAAGAACATGTCAATTCTGATATATCATCAGTATCATCAGCAACTTCTCTAAACATTGACTTGACAAGTGAAGTAGATGATTGTGCCTTTTTTCTTTTCAATTTTATCTGTTACTTCTCACAATTCAGATGCAATGAAATGATGCAAAGGTCACCAAAGTTGAACAACATGTTGAAGGCTTGATGTCAAAGATAACCACCATGTTGGGCAAAGACTTACAATTTGAAATGCTTTATTTATAAATTTATACAATATATAGCCCTCCTATAGTTTAGCGCCATAAAATATAATTTTTTTAAATTTTTGTTTTAATGTATTTAAGTCATTTCCATAAGTATATTTTTCAAATCAAGCATGCCAAGAGGACGTCCACAAAGTCCTATTAGTGTAGTTCTTCAGAATGAACTTCTTCAGAATGGACGTTGCATTAATTTACGCTGAACATTGGTGTTTGTGGGAGTTGGCAGGTGTACTGCAGAACAACTTTGCAACCTTGCAGTGGCTAGCAAGGCGGCATTTGATTGTCAACTCAAAAACTTGTGACAGGTGTTGAGGTGCTTCATATCATTTAAATGCATATCAACAAGGTAGCAATGGATTTCGTTGGGCGTGCAAGGGTTGTAAGGCTACTAAGTCTATTTGTGATGGCTCATTTTTTGCTCGTAGTCATCTAACTCTAACAACACTTATCCGCATTCTCTATGGTTGGGCATGCGACTTCATGCAGAAAAACATCAAGCATTTATAAACATTCATAATGTGTCATAATGCATCGTCCATAATAAATGCTGCTTTTTTTGGATTAATTATTTATTTTTATTTTACGGCGCTAAACTATAGGAGGGCCCAATATACATTAGTCTTGTAAATAAATTATGATTTCCATTTCACCCTTTTTTTCCATGTACAATTTTTAAAAAGTGGGACATCTGCTGTCAAATTGAGACAGTAGGGTGGCGTGGGATGAAATGAGTAGTATGGGTGGAATGGGTATATATGTTATAAAGTTATATGGCCTTTACCATATTTAATCAATGGCAAATCTGATTGTACATTTTAAAAGACCATTATTAGACACCATTAAAAAAAATAAAAAATTTGTTTAAGTGCAGTTGTTTGCAAAATAACAGTGCAATTTTCAAAAACATTAGGATGTGTCAGAAAACATATGCTCTGCAACTTCCTGCCAATTTCCTGTAAGTGATCATGTTATAAGTTGGCATGCTTTTTTAAAACCTGAAATACCTTATCTTCAACAGGAAACAGTCCGATTTTGTTGCCCATATAATAAAAACTTTAAATTTCATCCTAATTAAAAAGGGGTGAAATGGGTATATGATTCTGAAATGTATGGGTGAAATGGGTATGATGTGATTTTCACTTTTTATAAGTTCTGTTAGTTAATAGTATCTGTAATAAGGGGAGGTAGGCTAATTTCGAACAGGGCTAATTTCGAACGATGTTTCAACTATATTTATTTTAAGTATTTCTGTCGTTTTTTTGTCGCTATAGTTGGGCTACAATTGTGATGGTTAAAAACAGGCTAAATTCGAACGACTGTGGGGTAATTTCAAACTAGTAAAGTTTAATTTTGAACAATCTTTTTACTATATATTTTAGAACTCTTATGATTCTAAAATGTTTACAGACCAACTCTTAGTTGAAGGAAGATTTTATTTGAAAAAAAAAAAAAAAAAAATGTTTAATCACATTATAACATATTTAGCGCGCATATTTCAATTTATTGAACGTGATTTATTTTCTGGAATTATTTATTATTTCAACTGAATTTCTTTTTGTAAGTGAGTTACTTTCTTATTTCAAAACTTTTTTATATGTAATAGATCATAATAGTTCAATACACAATAGAATAAGAGAATAGAATAATAAAATAGGAATAAATCTCTGTCTATTAAATTTAACGTAAAGAGAATAAAATAAATTTATTTTTAAAATTAAAAAATGGGACATTTCAAAGATATGATCTTTGTCAGTCAGTTTGTTATTTTGAATGATCTTTCAACTATATATTTTAGAACTCTTATTATTCTAAATGATTACAGACCAACTCTAAAGAAGGAAAATACACATTTTTTAAAATTACATTATAACATATTTAGCGCACATGTTTAAATTTATTGAATGTGATTTAGTTTGAACGTAGTTTTTATATGTATGTTAAAATTTTGTAATATTAAATCCACATAAAACACATTTAACTTTTTATATATTATAGCTGCTTATTATAAACGTTTTTATAAGTCTACAGTTATGTATGTCTGTTGCAATATTTCCATTATCATCATCTAGAGATTTTTATATAATGATAAGTATTAATGTCATCTAAACTTTATCTTTTAATAAGTACTTTATTTAATCATTCTCAAATTTTGATATTAAATATTTCAATATTTTTTTCAGTATTAACTACTTACGTGATGCCTCCACGAAAGAAGAGAACATACAGTGAAGCTGATTTAGAGACTGCTCTACACCTGATTATAAATGAAGGAAAAAGCTTTGGTGCGATGTCTAAATTATATAAAATTCCGAAGTCAACACTACATGACAAAGTTAGTGGGCAACATCCAAAAAAAGTAGGACGGGAGTTTATGTCGCGAGGGGGCATTTATGGTGACCAACCAGAACTGTCTGCCCTAAGTAAAGTGTATGGAGTATGCATAACAGTTCTGGTTGGAGAAAACTTTGACTCACACAATGACTCCATATACAATGCTGAAAAAAAGAAGGATGGTATAATTTATCTTCATTTCGACCCAGAAGGTCTGCATTATAACCTCCTGCTTCAGACAGACGAAAATGCAGACACTAACAGTGGTGAAGATGCATTTAAGGTAGGAGCTTGGGTGGCAGTGGTCTATGAGGGAGCTTGGTAAGTTTTTACATTTTGGTTAAGTTTTAAATTTTAAATAAGTACTTAATCAAACAAAACATTTTTACAATTTAAATTTTTATACATATTCAGGGGAAATCATAAGCCAACGATCGATTTCAAATCAAGTGTATGAAGAGGGGGTTGCATCTGAATGTGTCTTCAAGTGTCATACACATCAAGTGACATAATATGCACCATTAAGGCTCCAATCCCTACTTCGAATAGGATGCTGGCACTTCAGCAA
>JAUZNC010006095.1:20788-33617 GCA_034780395.1 Vannuccia rotundouncinata | reverse complement strand
TTTTGTAGCGTACACTTAATTGACCAAAAAATTTCATGAAATTTTTAATATAAACAATATATTATTTTTACTAGTTTTACAAAATCATTTGATAATATGTTTTAATCCAGGGATTAAAAAGTTCAAATATTAATTGGCTGTAATGGTATTTTATTTTGCTAACATATATACGGAATATTGTCTTCAAAATAACTTACAATAACAGTTTTATCTAAAAATTAAAAAAAGCTTTCACTTTCACTTTCCCTTTCGTAATTAGTTTGTTTAATTTATTTACAAAAACAAAAACATATTTTTAAATGTCCCGATTTTCACATTTGATTATTTTGTAATTATTATATGAATTATATAAAAGTTGCATTAAAAATAAATTATTCTTTAATGAGAATAATAGTTTATTCTCTTTGAAAAATGAAAAATGAAATCGTGCGGAAAACAATTTTCAATATCATACCCGATTGCAAGTTTCAGACAAATCGTTTAGATTACCTCTCTTCTTCTTTTTGTACAGTTTACAAAATTAGCTCTAATTTTCGAATGAAGGATTCCTTTATCTTTTTTACCTTTTTACAACCATTCAAAGGATATTTACTAAAATAGTTAATAAGACTGTTTGACAACACATATTCGCTAAATTTGATTTTTGGAAGAAACTTTTAACAGAATAGAACTAAAACGCAAAAAAGTAGTCTTCAGTTGATAAATAACTTTTTTTAATAAAAAAAATCTTAAATTCGGTAAAAAGTTATAAAAATAAAACAGATTTCATAATATTGTGATACGGTTTCAACATAATTATTTAAACATTTTACAATATTTATTTTTAGAGAGATGTTCAATGTTCAATGATTAATTATTATTATTAATTAATAATTGTTCAATTATTCAATGATCACATTACAGGACAGTAGAATTTTTCCTGAAAAAGGAAAAAATTACAGACTTTTCATGTTCATATACTAGAAAGGGGTAAATTTTAAGTATAGATTGAAATACTAAACCTTAAGATAAAGATCTTTTGGAAGAAAAGATATGATTATTTTAATATTTTTCCATAGGAGACATTTTTGTGATTTTGAACTTATTTTCTGAAAATGGACATTTCAAAGAAAATAAACATAATTTTCATATTAATGTGTTCAACAAGTTGCACATTTTATTAATGATATACTTTTACTGAATAAATGATTTATTTTAGGAACTGGAGGTTTAATAATGTATTTAAAATTATTTGGGAAATTAGTGATCAAGGATCAATCAAGTAATGAAGGCCATTTAAAAGATTTTCAGGGTAAGTAGGGTTAGTAAAACTGTTTTAACTGAATTCAACAGGAGACCGACATATCATTAAAAAACTTTTCTATTGTCAAAGAAAATTCTCTTTTGAGGACAACTTTCGGTTCATAATGACAAGATTCTAAAACAAAGAATATTCACAAACATGCAATGAATTCACAAATGACTCAAATCTCAATCAACAGTGAGGCAGTTTATGGGCGGCTAATAGCCATTATGAAGAGATTATCTACAAATCAAAAGGATGAACTCAACTTTGCATCATTTTCTCATGATACTAAATTAAGTCAAATCTTGCATTATAACTCGACAATGATCGTTGTTCGAATCAATGTAACATTATTACATGAAATTATCTTACTAATATTATGTTTATTGACAATTTTTACCGACTTATTGTTTTTGCATCAGCTTTTGTAGTAAGGTCTTGTCTGTAAATGCGACACATGTAAGAGAACAAAATATATATTACTATTCCGACTTGTTATAGCGTATTTAGTATATAATCGAAAATAAAATAATGTTTTACTTCGCAATATTTTCCTTACATAGCTACAAACATGGATATAATAAATTTTAATAAGTTAGTTCAGCTTGTTAAAATGTCATGAGGATGTGTTGTCGATTTCATTTAAGGAGTTGTTCATGTTCAACAATATTTTTCATACAATGAACAAATTAATATTTTTTTTGTGGCCAAATATATAGCGAACTAAAATGTTTGTTTTTCGCTGAACATATTCAATTACTTAATATTAAAAAGAAATCGTAAATTCAGAAAAATACATCGCTTACAGATTTAATAATTAAGAAATTGAAACTCATTAATCAAAAGATTCACTAACAGAGATAATTATTTTCCAGTTGAAAGAATTTTAGAAATGTTAAATAATAATTATTTTATAATTGCATTCCTCAATTCAGTTGAATTGACCAAATCCATTTTTCTTTTTTTTTCTTTCATATTACCCCTTTTGTATATTTTGGAAATATCCAGCTTTAGAATTTGCGATAATCAATAGTTAAAAAGTAGTGAAACTAATAGAGCTAAATAATAGAAACTTACTCACCAAAAACGATAGAAGGGATAAAGTGTCAGCCAGGAGGATGCCAACTGAATTATGAAATATCTCTTACAGGAGACTTATATGTAAAAAGAATTTTCGGTAGAATTGGATTTATATTGAAATCGTCATGTAAATCGTGTCATTGTTTTTAATTATGTTTCTTGTAAACTTTTGTCTACGATTGAAGTTGCGATATTATATTCATGGATTTACTTTTCCCTCTTTGTAAAACATTTAGAAACGAGAAATAATAAGATAAGATTGTTCATTATTCGCGGCTATAAACAAGATGATATCAATTGGATATATATTGTCCATAAATTAGGGTAATTGGAAGGTTTAAGTAAGATTTAAGGATGGGGTTGGAGGACTGGTCTTTTAAATATTTGATAATTTATGATTCTCGTTTGAGATTTAGGACATCATACATAGATAAATATGTATCAGCAAAAAAATCTAAAATTGGTAAACAACAGTTTATTTGGCTATCAAAATCGACATTGATATATTTCAAAACATTTAGCGTGTCATCATGTACCATTTTAAAAGCTGGCACTCAAAAATTGTCAGTTCGAAGCAAGGAAAATAAATGAACGGATCATATGTATTCCTGTATTTATACTATTCAATAAACTCTAGATCATTATAGTTGTGTCATTTTAAATAATTATATAATTTGGCGAGAGTTTAAAAGAGTCTCAAGAAAAAGAAAACAAAAGTCTGTATAAAATTAATGATATTTCTGGTTGCCATGTTATCGTTTTCATATTAGTTACGAAGGTGTAATTTTATTCACGGAAAGGGTGTTACGTTTTATTTTACTTTTCCTGTGTTTATTTCATCTTATCTTAATTGTGTTTTTATTGAAATAGATAAATAATTACATTTTCTATAGTATGAGGCATTCTGATAAGTAAACAATAAATATTGAAAATTGTATATATTGAAGTGTGATACAGGTTATATCAATAACACATGTTATTAACTACAATTTCTATATTCAAATTTCAGTGTAAATATACAAAATCTAAGGATACAATAGTCAAATATAGAAGATAGTTATTTTAGAAAGATACTTTTTTGATAAGATATGTCATTATTTTACGCCTGAATACGTAAACACAAATCCCCAAATCGTTGGAAACCTGACATCAAACCGTTTCGAACATCAAAACAATTTTTGTTGATCTCAGATCTCCATGCAGCAAATTAGCTTGGACGTTTGGTTTGTTGATAAAATGTTAATATTTATAGCTGTCTATCTTTTCTGGTACATTTCTATTTCCAATCTTTCGAGATTAATTATAATTAAAATTTAATCCTTAATAAAAATAGGATTATTAAAGTATGAATTAAAATAATATACATTTTTGGAAAAATATTTTTTTCTCAAAATGTTCAAACATCAATATTCTTCAATATTTTCCGAAATAATTCTTGATTTCCATCTCCATCGAAAGAGTTTGAAACTGTTCTTGTTTGTTTAAAAAATATTTCCTTATATGTTTTCATAATTCTCATTTGATTTACCATTCATTCATATTTAATTTTAAAAAAACTCCGAAGACTTTATAATATCGAGTATCAACCCCAAACAACATCAAAGTGTGCAACTTCAGATCAAAACAGACATGCCAAGTGTGATTTAATCTCAGAATGAAACGTTTGCCTCTTATTGAATATAACTCTTTTTCTGTACAGTCTAAAGAGTTTTGGACATTCGTATTTCTTCAGCAACTTTTTGATCTCGCAATTTTTAGCAAAACTTTATGGTTTGAGCTCTGCTTTAAGAGTTTATTTATTTGTAATTTAGCTATTTTTAGATCATTACTTTTAAATTAAATCTTGACATACTAAATACGTGGTAACCTTTCTGCAGTATTTTCTGCTAAAGCATTTTGATACATTCGTATTGTTCTCACTTTTCACGGCAAATTTACCATTTTTAAATCAAGATTTGATATAAGTTGGCAAGGCAAACAATATCTGCTCTATATTCTTGCATCAACTGATTTCCATGAATTCGAAGAAATTCCCATACTAGGGATTTTCTGGGATTGAAATCATTGTTGAGCCACCTGATATTAAAAGCTGAATGCTCTTGATTCACTCAATACTCTCAGTATTTGAGCTAGTATTTTTTTAGAAAATTTTTCATTTGAATCATTTTTCCATTTCAAAAAAATTAATGAGGGTTAGCTTGATATAGTTTTATTTTATTTTAAGAAAGGAAGTAAATAAAAATCACTATTTACAATAAGAATTCAGGAGCTTTGCACACATTAATGAATATTGATTAAGCTGATGTATTCTAACATTATAATTTGTAACGACATTTAGCATTAAATAAATTGATAGAATTAAAAGATTTGAAAGAAACATAACACACTCTATTACGTGTATCTGTAAATTCAAAAATTTATAGGAACTTTATTTCTAAATGAATCTTTTGATATATAGAATTAATATTGATTGGTAAAGTATAAGTATAACTTTTTATTGACGAGTGTAACAGACGTATATCGACAATTCTCCAAAAAATCTGATTAGATTAAGTCCTAAAATTTATTCTTTTTATTAATAGACTAAATGAATAATTTCTACTATTTTTGATTAAACAGTTTTTTATCCATTTTTTGTGGTAACGGAGATTGCTCTAATCTGTATACATTTATTTATAGAATCGATATAAATAAAAATGGAAAAAATCACAAATCTTCCCATAAAATACAGTATTCTACAGTATTGCTAAAATTCGGATTTAAATTATTTTTTTATTGACAACTAATGCGTATTGAAATAGTTTTAGTAATTAATCAAAAACATGAATAAGGAAAATTAGGTTAACTAGTAATGAAAAATATAATTAATGAAGTTTCCCACCTTGCAATTGAATCAATCAAATGAGATTGTAATCTAAATATCGTTTTTAGTTAACAATATTTTTTACTTGAAATAAGAGTTATTTAATGAAGAACAACGTTTTATATCTGTTCTAAATTGACAGTTAATGGCTTCACTTTTTCACAAAACGTGATATAGCATTCTATTCTAAGTTTGTGTACCTGGTGAAACTTTTATTCGGGAACTTTTACAATTTTAAATGAAACAAAGGTTTTTAGTTCTCTAGGAAACAGGAATAGCATTTCGACTATTGGTTTACAGGATTTTTGAAAGTTTTTATATCTATGATTAATTTCTGTTTGATAAAAAAGGACGATGATCTAATAGTTGTCTGATAAAATAAAGGGCAGTTATCTAGATTATATTAATTACTATATTATAATTTATTTTTGCAGTAGTGTAGCTAGGTTGAATTTAAAAGGAATAGCATTATATAGGTTGCTAGTTACCACAAAATATAAAACCACTGTTTGTTTGCTAGAGTTATTTTAACCTTGTTTGCGTAGTGACATTTGGTTCTGTTAAGTAATTTTAACGTGATTCATAATATTAATATCGTAGTCAAATTTTTGTCTTATTAATTGTCTTGATGTATGGGAGGTATAAAGTTGGAAAGAATAAAATAATAATTATCTGTTTACAAATTAATTATAAGATTGTTAAATTTATTAATTATTTAATATCATAGATTTAAAAATATTCTATAAAATTTAGATTTGAAAACATTTACAAATACAGTGCAGTAAATCTAAAACCTATTCAAAAAAATTGTTAGATATTTGTGTTGCAATGTTACTCAATAAATAGAAATTTACTCTTTCAATAAATGAACTAATCTAGACAATACTAGATACTGAAAATTGATTAAAATTGACCCAAATGCATATTTTGGTCCTTAAACGGAAATTTACCTTTTTCAATGTAATCCGCGAAGAATAATTGAGCCATAACAAGACATATTCTAAATTAAATTTGAGCTAATAGCTAATTACGTACAACGTAAAAATTGTGATTGGCTTGATTATACCCACAATTTAATTATATATGCTATGAACTAAAGAACTTTTTTGAGCTATATTTGCAAAAAAATAAATGAACTGTTTAATCCAACTTATCTTGTAAGAATTCTGACCTCTTCGAACAAATAAGTTAAAAAAATAAAAACTTAATTCTGAGCAGAAGATTTGAATATAAAAAGAATTACTAGAAAACCGAAAATATAAATTAGAAAAAATAATTATAATTGTTATTATGTTGCAGTGGTGAAAATATATCTAATATGGCGGAGTGTGGCAGAGAAGCAATGGCAAAATAAAAAAATAAAAATAAAAATTAAATTAAATTCTAACTATATATTACCTGAATATATTTTTATTGATTATATTGGTTTTTAATTGGAAATTATAGATCTTATAATCCATAATAAAATTATATATATTTTTTTTGTTTTGTTTTTAAAGCTTAATTTGTTAATAATTTTAATGATTTCTTATAGCGCAATTAAAACATGAATCGAGGATTACGTGAATACCAGGACGCTCAACTACCCTTTCATTGTTAATTTAGTCAAGATGTCCATTATTTTACCACAATAAAAGATTTAGACAATATAAAAACACATTCATTTGGAAATTTTTAATCTTCATATAAATTATAAAATATTTAAGTTCACGTATATGTTTATAAAATGTCTCAACATTTATAATAACACACATACTAAAGTTTTCAAAAGGTACTAAATTATTTATTAACGATGGTTAAAAAGATCCTAATGAATGTTTTTTCTATTGTCTAAATCTTTTTATTGTGGAAGAATAGTCGTCCTCTTGGCTAAATTAATACTGAAAGCGTAGTTGAGCGTCCTGGTATTCCCGTAATCCTCGCATCAAATTAAAATTTCTTTTTAATCGATAATGGTATATCTCTAATTACATTCTACTCTTATTTTAGAGCTTGCCTTTTTTCTGAAAGTATAAAGTCACGCCAAGCCTTCGGACACGACAACCTTGGAGAAGAGTTTAGAAGTACAAGTGACTAATTCCTGCTCCATCTTATTAGATCGAGTCAATATATTCCCAAGTGATCGTATTTTGATCGAATAAACTCCCATTTGTAACTTTTTCACTCACGACAATTTAAAAAAAAAAGAATATCTCAAAAATTGTTTCAAGAATTAAAAATTGATACTAAATTAAAGATTAGAAACACTAAGCAATTTTATAAATTGCCGGAATTAACAGTATATTATTATAGTAATATATACATTTATAAAATTCCTTTATACTTGAATTTATAATTAGATAATATAATAATTGACACAGACCAATGAAAACAAATATTTTTAATACGATTACAGTATTAGAAAATAAAAGAAGAAACACTTAACAAAAACAGGTCAAAAATAAGTCAATAAGAATAAAACATTAAAGGATAATGGATAAAAAATGCATTTGCAGTTAAATGCCACACAGCGGCCAAGAACTTGTAATTCCATCCTTTTCTAAGTTTTTAATATGGATTAATAATCTTGAAATATCCCTAGTATATATCCATTTTATTTACACATATGTCCAAAATATTCAAATATTTTACGTTAATGTCCAACATATATGTACAACGTTTTCATTATTTAATTTGTGAATAATAAAAAATCATAAATAATTACATGGTTTCATATTAGAAGTGCGATCAATAAGACATTCAATAACAAATAATTGATAGTAGTTTATATTATACTGTCGGTGTAAACATATAAATAAGAAAACTATTAACTGGAAGAGAATTAAGATACCGACATTTCTGAATGAATTGCAGTTTTGAAAATATAAGGAATACATAGAGGATGTTAGTAATTTTGTGTTCCATTTCTTTAAGAATCATTATTGCTCTCTTTATTGATTGTTTTTTTGATTTTTATTGTTGATATTATTGTTTTTGAGACACACTGCAACATAAGCGAGACACTTTCTGTTCAATTTGAACTCGTAAAAAAGTTTGCAAACGGAAGTATGTGTCAACCAGAAAACCATTTCCCATCAACAATATAACACGAATGGTTTTGTATCCTGGTCCAAAAGTCTATACCACCTATGTACATCAGAAAGTTTGTGTTGAGTTAATTGAATTATCATCCAAGAACCTCCAAGACGTCTTTTGGGATTGGTCGAACTTAAAATTAAAATGGCCAATTTAAAATACGTCCGCTTCAGAACATCAAGCGGTTTTATGAATAAAAAGCACCCTTTTGTAAGGTTTCAATAAAGATCAATGTTTTAACACTGTATTTTTAAAATATAAACATTATGTTACTTATGGAGTTAATTTATCGAGATTGTGAATTGGAATGTTGACGAATTCAGCCGGGGAGTTCCTGAGGTCCCTCGAGAGCATGCAATCGGAGTTGCCTCGGATTCCATGATTCACGATTCGGTCGTTGCTGGGATGTTGGTCATAGGCTTCACCACCGCACAAGGTTTCCCGAATATCGCGTCGAAAGTACCTCGAGGCCACACAATAAATATAGAAGTTGACACAGTTGTTTGTATACTGGAGAAGAAGAACCACAGTCCAGGCTAGCCGGTACTGGTAATAGACATACGACGGCTTGACTATTCCTGGGGGGGCTTTGGCGGGATATATCATTATGTAAATCTTGGCGGGAAGGGTGCACACAATGAAGAAAGCGATTACGGTCACCAGCATCTTTGTAACGGCCATTCGCTGCCGGTGATGACTGCGTTGCTTGAGAATGTTGTCAAGAAGGTGGATTCTTCGCCGAGTGAACATTCGCACAACCGTGCAGCCATTGAAGACGACAAGAAGTACACATGGGATGATCGAGGAAAAGGTTACGTCGAGTTTCGGCTGAATTTTCTTCATAAAAAAGGTCGATGTATTAATATATGTACATTCGTAGGTGACTCTTCCGTTTGGCATGGTTTCAACTATCAGGCTCCTAGTCCAGAAAAAGTGCAAATGAAGGCCGATACAAAGTGCACCCAACATGACAAACCCCCCCACCATTCGGTTCAGGCGAAGAAAGTGACCAGCCCGAATTCTGAAGAAGAATACTAGAAAACGCTCGACCGAAATGACAACTAAAATCCACGTCGAATACGTCAGGGTGCAGTATACGAAGAATTCGTGCATTTTGCAGACGAATGAGCTCAGTGACTGGATGTCGAATTCTCCCGCATAGAGCGCCTTCCTCAACCAGTGCATTGTCAGGCCAAAGAAGTGAGTCAAAATGTCAAAAATCGCCAGCGTTATCAGAGTGAAGCATAAAACTGGCTTCCGACGTCGCAGTCTTTTCTGCGCAAAAACAATTATGATCAAAACGTTCCCAATGAGTCCAATCGCCAGTAGTAAGGGTGGAATAACGCTCCACAGAATTCGCCGGGTTCGTTCTACTTGGTAACACAAGGCATCGGACTCGGTTTGAGCGCTGGTCCCAAACCTAGCGATGTCACAGCGAGTGCTGTTTCCTAGGACCTCAAGGTGCATTTCTTGGCTATACTTCGGTCAAATTATACAGAACAATGTTTTGGTATATTGAATTTATCAAAGCTTCCTCCAACGTGGGTGTGAGTTAAGGAATTGCATCAACCAATCACAATATTTGGGATTATTCTCAGGAACTGGATTCGACGTTTATGAATTTTTATTATTGTTTTTAATTGAACTGAAACTATATTAGAAGTAAAAACAGAATTGCAATTTAAATGTTTTAATTTAAATTGTTGCGTTAGATAAATGTCTTAATTACTTTTTTTAATCTAGCTAAAGTATACTAGTAAAAAATAATTTTAATTATGTTTTTAAAACTGATTAAATGTCATCTAAATAAACATTGATTCTTGATTAAATCGAGGACGTAAATATGATTAAGACCCAGAACAAAAATATATTGAAACTACATCACATCAACAATAGTGGATATCCAAACAGAAAATCATGCTAACAGCTGCTAAATATTTTTCTCAAGAAATCATTTTGAAAAGTAATTTTAATTAATTCTTTATTACTTTTTTTATACAAAAAATAATATTTTCATATTTTTCAACAAAATCTATATTATTTTATAATAATACAATGGTGTTAAATATTATTCAAGCAAATTCTTTCAGAGAAATTAATTTCCTGTTTGTCTTAAATAAACAATTTTTTAAATATTAAAATATACAAATTTTCATTTTAATATCACCAGTTCGCATTTTTAAAATATGAACTAAAAAATGAAGTTGAAAGATATACATTTCAAACATTAAAATACCAAAATATTTGGTTGCACGAAGGCAAGATATCGAATCGAAATCTCAAAACAAATTCCTTGGGGGGCAGGTTTAGAGAAATTTAGTTCTATATAAAAGCAATAAAAGAGTCCATGAAATTTTATATTGGTATATGTACAATTCTTATAAAACCTCAAAGGATTTCATTTCCTTAAACTGCAGGATTTGCAGCTCATTGAGAGTAATTTTTATTCATGATTCAATTATTGAAAACAAACTACAGAAGCAAACATATTAACGAATTTCCACAACCGTCATAAGCCTCAAGTAATTTTTATTAGAAGTTTGCATTTTCAACGGAAAATCATGGATTTAAGCTAAGCTTGTATATTAACATGAAAGCTTGTAGTTTAATAAATAATCTTGTAGTTTAACATTTAATATTTTAACTAAGTTAACAGATTAAAAACTAAGCTTGTAGCTTAACAACTAAGGTTGTAGCTTAACAACTAAGGTTGTAGCTTAACAACTAAGGTTGTAGCTTAACAACTAAGGTTGTAGTTTAACAACTAAGGTTGTAGCTTAACAACTAAGGTTGTAGCTTAACATCTAAGGTTGTAGCTTAACAACTAAGCTTGTAGTTTACCAACTAAGGTTGTAGTTTAACAACTAAGGTTGTATCTTTAGTTTTGTAAAAACAATTAATCTTTTATTGTAACTAAGCTTGCATTTTAGGAGCTAATCTTTATTTTAACAGCAAATTTTATATTTTACCAACTAAGATTGAATTTTAACAACTAAGCTTGAATTTTAAAAAATTAACTTGGATATTTACAATTAAGGTTGCATTTCAGCAGCTAAAGAAACATTTATTCAAAAGTTAAAAATAATATTTCTGAAAAATAATTAAAGGATCAGTGAATAAACATATGGATAGAAATGTTATTTTTGTTTTACTTAAATTTTGAAATATATTTACTCCACTTAGAACATGAACACTGTATTTAGAATGGTGCGCACGTATGAATGGCTACGTAGGGTTTCGCCGAATTGCGTTTCACATAATCATTATTAATTGGCTATTATTGCGTAATTCTCCATGAAGTGGAAAGTGTTGCGTTTCACATAATTACCTTGTTGCGTTTTACATAAAATTGATTTACCAGATAAACTAATCTAATAATCTAATAATCTAAAATAATCTAATAGTGAATACACTACTTTATTATTACCCATTCAGTTAAGGCAGCATGAAATATTATTATGAACATGATTCATTATGAATGTTCATAGTTCATTCTGTGTTTGACATGATTACCTTCATAGTATATAAGATATTGCCTAAGATAAGATAGTGCCTAAGTATCTTAAGCATGGCTGTACTTGCAACGTTTGTAGTCAAGAGAGGTGGTCAGTTGTTGAATTGTGACAATTATTTACTTTCCATCAACTCAAGAAATAAAAAGAATGAAGAAATAAAATACTGGCGATGTTTAAAAGACGGTTGTATTGAACTTCTATCATATTCCCTGTATGAATACCTATTTTATATAACCTCTTTTTTGCGAAACGCTATTTTTACTTATCATGTGAAACACAATTATGCGAAATGCTATGACACCGTACGAATCGTCCCGTAGGGTTGGTTGCCTTTTTAAATTTAGTACACATGTATGATATTTATCTGTTTTTCCGATTGGACGAAGGCATGAATTGGACAAAAAGGTATTATATTACATCTTAAATTGAATTTTAAAAACTCTTTAGCTACTTTCTTTAAAACGATTGAAATTAAATAATAATATTTTTAGGAAAATTTATAAAATGTGTTTAAATATTTAATTTTAATGTATTGTAAATATTTCATCAAGAGTATTTCATATAATTCAATTTATTTCCATGAGTCGATTGCGCTGAAGAAAAGATAACATTTTTACGGAAGTTGATTTAGAATTTTTTGTTAATTTTAAATGAAAAAATATTCTAATATTAAAATCAAGGTTGTTATAGGGTAAATAAATTAGATATTATATATGATCTGCATGCGATAACCGATATTAAGATTACTATAGTTTTGATTTAATCGAATTACGATTTTTGACGATTTTTTGCAGTCAAGATAACCGAACGATCAATACCATACCATATACAGAACGATCAATATCATACCATATACAGACGATCAATATCATACCATATACAGACGATCAATATCATACCATATACAGAACGATCAATACCATACCATATACAGACGATCAATATCATACCATATACAGACGATCAATATCATACCATATACAGACGATCAATATCATACCATATACAGAA
>JAUZNC010006095.1:0-20142 GCA_034780395.1 Vannuccia rotundouncinata | reverse complement strand
ACGATCAATATCATACAATATACAGAACGATCAATATCATACCATATACAGACGATCAATATCATACCATATACAGAACGATCAATAACATAACAGCAACTATAACATAACAGAACAGCAATAACATAACATAACAGCAATAACATTAATTTAGTAAGATATTTTAATATGTCCTGTTAATATCTTGATAAAAAGGAAATATAATTTCCTGCGAATAATACAATGAACAATAGTTAAATTAATAAATTTGTTATAAATACCAACGAGGCTGTTATAATATTCACCTAAATTTAATGTTAATTTACTAAACGTGCTTTTTGATATATTCAAGAATATACAATAATAAAATGATGACATTTTATTACGATTCTAATAAAACGAACGAAGTGAGTATGACGTCTATCATTTTATTAATATATAATGAAATAAATGCATCTCATCCATAGATATAGAAATAATGTCTATCTAAATATTGATATTTTTAAACAGATTTTATTAAATCTGTAATAAAACGATAAAGCAAAATGCATTGTCATGACGACATGCCTACACATTTTATATTAAATTAAAGAATGCCTTGATAGGGATTATTCAAAAGATGAAATTCATGGAAAGTAAATGAATAATTTTAGTACAGAAATAATAGAATAGAAATATAACACGGTAACAATGAGAGGCATATTTTATTATAGAAATAAACAAAACCTTGACATCATTTATTGAAGTTGAAATATATTGTTCAGTGATAAAAAATAGGCTGGCTTTAAGTGTAATTAATATCTGTGACTGGAAAAAACTTTTTCAATTAAAATAAAATGTTAAACCATCACTAAAATAGTCAAAAAACTCTCTATTTAAAAATGTTTCACTCGAGGATAGAAAAATTGCTTGAGGGAGACAAACATTTAAAAAAATTAATATTTCATGATTTAAATGAAAATAAAATATATCTTTAGTGAAAATTTTGAAATGTTTTAATTGTATCCAGTTTACAAATGTTTTGTTTATAATTCCAAAATAAATAAAATAAATAAATAATGTTTTTGCTAATTTTATTTTGATTTCAGAATTACAATTTCTAAATCCATTTTATCTTTACTCATAAACGACTAATGTACCCCCTGGTCTAATGTAACTTTATAACTTAAGCTGGTGTGAGGCAGGAGAGGAGACGATTAGAGGTCGAAATATACGCTCAGTTACCAGACAATCCGACTTTTGTTTTGATATCTACCTAAATCCAACCGAGAACACTGATACGCATTATAACTAAAATTTATTTTGACTAATTTTCAATGTGAAAATAAAATTGTAATAATTTTGATTATTGAATACAGTGAACAAGAATAGGAACATAAATAACAATTTTTCAAACTGAAATGCCTATTTTCCTCCCGAGTGAAGAATTTGACCCGATGGTATAGGCCGAGGGGCTGAAATTAATCACGAGGGATGAAACTGCTATTTTCATCATGTGATGAATTAATTATTCTTTTCATTTCAACGGGATGAGAAACAAAAACAAAAGGAACCATGCGGGGCTCCGAAAGAATCACAATTTTATCGACTTACCTGGCCATTGATTTCTTATTAAGATTTATTTTTCATAATTCGCAAATATGTCAGCTAAAAACTTCGATAAAAAGCATTTTATTTTTAATAAATTTTTACCGTACGTACAATAATAATCATTAATTATTAGATATATTTCAATTCAAAGGGCTAATTTCACAACAGCGGGATGAAAAGTACGGCTAAAAGACACTAAAAACAACACTTTTCATCCCGCTAAAATGAAATATGATATTTATTTTTATTTTCCTTAATTTGTCAACTATGTTTTGATATTTAACTGTTCAAATCAACTGTTCGAGATTATATTAACAGAAAAACATAATATCTATTAGTTAAAACAAGTTATTAATGCTTCGTGTGAATCTGGTTTTTCATATTATTGATGCATTTGGAAAGAATAAAAACAAATATATATATATATATATATGTTTTATATTTGCAAGTTTTAGGAGAATTTTTTTGGAAATCGTTGTAATTCAATTATATTTATTAAAATCCTGAATACAGTATAATTTTCCATATCATTGTTTTCATCATTTCTTTAAAAAAATTAGTCGATATGACAATTATATTAATTACTAAACCACTTAACATACATATATGAAAAAGTAATTAATAAAAAATACCCCAATGTCTATAGCTTATGTTAGGTAAAATTAAAATTTGTACAATAGACAAAATAAACTACAATATATTTAAAATATTTGGGCAACTTATTCTATCCAGTAATAAAATCTTTTAACAACGGTTATAAATTAACCAAGTTTTCTCTTAGCAGGGATCAACTCAAGTTTGTTAACTCGCTTTTTTGTTGTAGAGAAATGTTGCAATTATAATTAACATTTTATATTTTAAAATGTATTAATTAGATTCGCAATAAGACTAGTTAATTATTAGACTTGTTTTGTTTTATTTTATTTTAATTTTAATTTTAATTAATATTAATTATTTAAAATGCAAAATGATATGTAACTACAGTATCTGAAATCTTCGTTTGGCATACAAATTAATTATTCCAAGAAAAGAGAGTTCCCTACCTGGAAAACTAAATAGTTAATAAATAATTACCTTTCTATTACTTTTCTTCTATTAGAGAGAAAATATAATATTCGTTTGTGCATACATAAAATGTTTATTTAGCTGACGGACGTATAATATTCATATAATATAGGGTGTTTCAAAAAAAAATTGCCGTTTTGAAATTCTAAATTAGACAACGATTTATTATTATATAAAGTGTACCTAGGGGTTTTACCTCTCACTAATATTGTCAATATATAACGACTAGACAAGTGAAACGACGATGACAGGTGTAAAATGTTATTTAGCCTATACTGAGGGAAGGTATTCCCCGTTAAGATCTGTGATCTTTAGTAGGTCTGTCCTGAGATGAATGAACTCATGTGTCAACGTTTGCCGAGTAAAATTATTCAAAATAGTCCATACAAATTGACGTACGTTTTATTTGAATTATGTTTAATTTTATATTTCTCGGGTCAACCTGAATGTTGCGAAACACAAACATATCTAAAAAGTTCATGTCTGGTGAATACGGAGGTTTCGAAACCCGATCAATACGATTTGCAGCAAGGAACTCTTCTGTCATTCGGGCTTTATGGGGCCGGGCATTGTCGAGCCTGATTACTAGATTTCCTCGAATCAATTGTCGTCGTTTTACTTGTCTAGTCGTTATATATTGACAATATTTGTATGAGGTAAAGCCCCTATGTACACCTATATAATAATAAATCTTTGTCTATTTTGGAACTTCAAATAGGCAATTTGTTTTGATACTCCCTATATATAACACATATTATATACATACATATTTTCTATTAACTTGAAAGGAAGTATTTATTTCAGTTTAATTGTTAAATACAGGTTCACCTCTTGCTATCATGACGATTTATGTTACATGATCAATATATTATCGTTAAAATAAATATTTCGATTGAAATAATCGCTTTTTAAAAATTGATTTGCAGAATAACATTATTTTTGGACATTTTATAAATATAAATAAATAGATTGTGACAGGATATGAAATTAGAAAAGAGTAGAACATATAAATTGTATTTCACATTTACTTCGTTAAGTCTGAAGAAGTATTTTGATGCAACTTTTAGAATAATCTAATTTTTTGAAAAAGGCAATTTACTTCTTAAAAGCGGTTTTCTGATTATCAATTATTTCAATCGAATATACTGATCAAAACATACACTGCTCGAAGATTCAAATACGCTCAAAACATGATCCAGATCACGAATAATCGGTTATCATTGTTTGCACACAGCGTTTTGAGACAAAACAGAGACATGTTTTCCCTTCCCTTAAGGCCATAGACACAATTATCCTGTTATTGATTTTTAATGTTTTTAAATTAAGGGCAAAATTTAATAAAAGTTGTGCTTATATTTTTCAATTTATTGCATTATATTACCTAATTATTATAATGACACCGTTGTTTTAATTTTGCATATGATGTACACATCATTGCTCTTTGTAAATTGACTATCAGTAGTAAGAGAGAACAAGGTCTGTGACATATTGTTCTCGATTCTGAATGGTCGAGAGGACCCCCCTCCCCCCATTGTACCTTTGCTAGTTTAATTTCTCCTCACCTTTGCTAGATAAATTTTTCCGCACTCTTCCATAGTAAATTGTTATTTTATGTAGGTGTGTGAGTTGCTGATTTCATTCTCATTTCTTACGAGCTCTAACCCGGTTGTCTCCTTGTCGCTCCGCTCTCGCTAAAAATTACAAAAAAATTAAAATTTTTAAAATGAAAAAACTAAAAAATTAAAAAAATAACATAAAATAAAGCAAAATTTTTTTTCTTATAATTTTCAAAACTTAATTCATATAAAACTATTTTTGATAATTTTTAAAGGTATATATTGCAGATATTTTTACATATTTTTAATTAGTTGACTAATGAGACAAAGTAAGGCAATGCAAAGTTCTAATATAATCTTACCATGCGTACATATTATACTTTAATTCAGTTTAATTTATGATGTCGCCTTACATGGGATAAGCCTCTTGATGTGGTTATTTACTTTAATAATGGCAGGCGCAAGAGCGTAAACCATTGAGACGAATGTTTCAATGTAAGAGCGTAAACCATGTCAGCTATTGATCAGTATACTCATTGAGCCTTGTCAGATTACTCCTGTTCCATATTAGATGGCAGGATATTTCTACAAAACAGCTATGACGGATTGCATGACAAGAATTGCTACTGTTTGAATTTTTAATCACAATACATATGTGCAGTATATTTAATATAATCATTTCGTTTATTTATCTACAATTCATTTGAAAATTCACATTAATCATATCAATGGGGCCCAGGAGCTACGCCCAAATTATCAATAGTTTAAAATACTTGTAATATTTTGCACAGTAATTAAAAAATGTGCTAATACCCAAGAGTCATGCCCAAATTTCTAATAGTTTAAAATTCAGACAATATTACCACAAAATCATGATTATGGTCCAGGAGCCATACCCAAAATTCTCTAAGTATAAAATATTTGCAATATTTATTTTTATTTATTATTTTTAGACTATGAGTTTTCCTAGTCAAGAGCAGTCAGTTGAGCTCCCATTCGTGCTAGAGTCTTTGAGGATTCCCGATCCTCCGCGATCCGAGATAACTCCTCCCTCTAGACCGAATGAGAGTTCAACTGTCTGCTCACAGGAAGTGGACAGATTTCTCGCTACGCTGTCTCCAATCCCAGAATGATATTTTGCGGAATTCACAGTAGAGGACTTCAACGGATGGATCCTAAAGGAATTTTTCATGGAACGCACAGCACCTGTCCCAACAACGACTTCTCCGCAATCACCAACCCTTGCAGTCTCACCACCAGTATCAGCATCTCTGAACTCTTCATCTACCTCAGCTCAGCCTCTACCTCCTCTTCATCTACCTTCGGGAGTTTAAGTGTGGGCATATCACAAATATTCCGAGATTATTGAAATCTCAATACTCACCGACAGACCTGCTTCCCAGAACCCTTACCTGTAATGGAGGAGTATCAGAACGAAGTGGTACATCGCTTTCAGAACCGCTCAGCTATGGAGGGTGCTGTGCAATTCACCAGGTTCGAGCCTGTAGATACTCCCATCCAGCCTCTCGAGTTCCTATAATCCATCCGAGAGGACATCCACCGTACTGTATTAACTCTACTTAACGGAAGCATAGAGTGCAAGGTTCAGCCCGTTCTCGCTCTGAGGATTCTTCAGATTGATCCCAACACCGGAGATATCCTTCGCTCTGAGGAGCAAATATTTTCATTTCCAGCCATGGTTGTGTCGTGTGACATGTTCTTCGATTGCCGGACTCATGAGACGTGTCGAAGAATTTATCCTGAATGGCTCCAACTGGATCATTGAGACTTGAGGATTACCCGCTATCACAGAATACCTAATCGACGCGGTCTTTGAGCTGTAGAACTCCCACATAGGCTCAAGGCGAAGAAGGCAGTCATTAATATCGACAACGGGGACCAGGACAACTGCTTCAAGTATGCAGTATTCTCCATCCTGCCCTAAAATGATATTAAGAAGAAGAAACCTAAACGCACCGTTTCCTATGGTCAGTGGAATGAGGCGCTCAACTTTACCGGTATGACGTTCCCCATTACTGCTGACGATATCCCACGATTTGAAAAATTGAATCAGGGAATCTTCATTAATCTGTTAGAGTGGATCGAGGAGAATGAAGACCATCCCCTACGAATGCTGCGTGCCTGTGGATATCCCCGACAACATGTTGACCATCCTGAACCTCGACTTGTCAACATCTTTACAGTCACTCCGAAGAAGTAAGAAAAATCCCATTATGTAGGAATAACCAACCTCAATCGTCTTCTGAACCCATCATCGGAGAAGACCCCTCACGTATTCGAGAAATATCAGGCGTACAGCGCCTACCCTATGTCGTCTACGCCGATATTGAGTGTTTCTTGCAGAAGGACGGGAACAAAGTCGAACATAAAGCAGCTGCTACATCGTTCCTCCTTGTACCACATCCAGAACTTCGAGCCGCTCCTATCATGTTTTCTCTGGAGATAACTGAATATATACGGCTATGATTTCTCTTACTGCTCTGGCCAATGAAGTAAATGAGTGGAACCAGGTTAACGCCAACCAAGCTGTACAAATGTCGATTAGAGAGGAGTCTACTCACCGGAAGACAAAGCTCTGTTACATCTGTTCAGACCGCTTCAACCGAACGACGAGTCCAGGAAGAAAAGGAAAGTGTGTGAACATGACCATCTACCGGTAAGTGGAAATTTTTCTTAATTTTACCATTTAATTTAATTTTAATGTTATATTTTGTCTTATCTTTCTAGGTGCGTATCGAGGAAGATGAGGCTCCGCGATAACTTCCTTCCCGTGTTTTTTTTTACAATTTTTGGGAGTATGACTCGCCCTTCATCTGCGCAGAGGGCATGGGCAATGTAAGAAAATGGGATGTATCAGTGATTACTCAGACCAAGGAAAGTTATAAGGCTACGACAACCAATCCGAAGCGGAAGAAGATGAAGATCGGGCTCCGTGACTCTATGCAGTTTATGTCGGCTTCGCTGGATTCCTTAATGAGCAATCTTGCTTCCAACCAGCTCCGACATACCCGATCAATTTTCAACTCGGACAACACCTTCACCGAAGTTGCTCTCTCCAAAAGAGTTTTCCCCTATTCCTACCTTACCGGTCCGGACTGCCTCAGAGAAGACCAGTTACTTCACAGAGAAGTATTTTTTGATGAACTCAGCCAGCAAGAGTGCAACACTGAATGCTACTCTCTCGCGCAGAAAGCCTGGGTTCTGCTGGGTTCTACGACTTTGGAGGACTCATTGCTGGACGTACTCGAAGAAAACTTTTCTTTCTTCAAGGACAAGAGGGGATGGACGTCTTTAAATAAGAGCCTTCCCTATGATAACCACACTCTCAACGGGCCGAGTGAGAGGCCAACGAGGAAAAAACAGAACATTCTTCCTCGCATTTGTGTGCCGGAGGCAAAGAGACCTTGAGTTAATTAATAAAGGTATTTTTTTTTCTCCAAATAAAGTGAAGTTTTTCTCTATATAGAATGTGAACATTCGGACCTAAAAAGTTGTATATATATTCGTAAATTTTATTTTCTCCATGAGAAGTGGAGTTTTTCTTTTATCTATATTTGTGCATAACGGAGTTTTAATTTTCTCCAAGTGAAGTGGAGATTTTTATAACTTATTTTATCTCGCATGTGCGAGTCAGTGGCAGTAAGTGAGTGCGTTTTATTTTTATATGTACACACACATACTATATATATCGTATACCTTTTTATGGGCACCCAAACTACGTATTTATCATATTGTTTTCTATATATCACATGCATTTATCTCCTCTGATATTGTAGGATAAAATACTGTTGTTATTCAGCTGTTATTTTTATTTCGTTTAATAAGACTTAGACAGAAGTAACAAAATATTTTTAAAAGCAAATTTTTATTTCATAAAATTTCATTTAATGAACATATATAGAAAGTGTCTATTAACTTGTATAGTTACGGTTTTTAAGAATAAAGTATGTATATGATAACATATTAATAGTGATAACATAGACTCTATGATTCTTCTTATAATAAAACTGAAGCATTTTAATTGTTCATTAAATATTTAACATGTTAATATAGATAATAACAGAGACAATAATAGATGATAAAACTTAATTGTCAACCATCACAATATACAAAATAAATTTATAAAAAAATTTAAAAATGTGACCCATTATTTT
The DNA here is from genome assembly GCA_034780395.1 of Vannuccia rotundouncinata. NCBI lineage: Eukaryota > Metazoa > Platyhelminthes > Proseriata > Coelogynoporidae > Vannuccia > Vannuccia rotundouncinata. Next base: position 11,777 of record JAUZNC010006095.1, on the reverse strand, counting down.
TATTACACAGCATTATTTCCGGTACAGCTACTTCTCCCGCCTCCCGTATGAAGTTGTGAATTATCAAATAATCTCAAGATAAGTACTTTTTTTTTTATTAAAATATGCATTAAAAATATATTTTGTTATTAATTTAATTTATCAATTTATAATAATTTTTATTTAGCTTAGTTAGTTTAAACTTTTATCAATATTCAACGTTTATTGAGTGTCGCCGAGCTGCAAATTAATTCAAACTGACATCCTGAGTTTTAGAGTTTTAGAACGAAAAGTACAAAAAAACATTTTTTTTACGTTGTTGTTATGTTATGAGCTAACATGTTTGTACCTTCGTGATTACTTGGTTAATTAAATACACCTTCAATAGTCGTGTGTTGAGCAAAATAACTTAACGAATTTTTTTCGATTAATAAGAAAGGTTTCAAGAAACCCACAAAAATTGACTTTACAAAATATTTTGGATGGAATTATTGTGAAGGATTCACAAAGCGAGAATATAAATGAAAATGCATGATTCTACGTTCCAGAATGTAAATAATTGATAAATGTTGAGCAATATTGTGTGTGATAAAGCGGCATATAAAGATATATCCTCATAAAAATATGCAACAAAAAAATGTAAAATTAAAACTAGTAAACGATTTAACGTCTTCTCAGTGGTCAACATTTGTTTCAGGAGCGTAACCAGCTAGGATTATTCATGGAGGAGGGGGGGGGGGGTGGTGGGGCGACCCCTGAGCGGGGTGCAGGGACAGAGCTGGTGGGGCGTTACAGGGGCGAAGTTTCCAAGAATTGTTCTGTTTTAATAAATATTTTTTATACACATTTATTATTTAAAAGCACAGAATAAGGAAAATTATAAATTATTTTACTGAATTAAATGCTATGAGTATAAGGCGAAAGACCTCAATGATCGCTGTTAAATGCAGCATAAATTTATAACCAACCACAATTTTATGACACGAGGAGAATCAAAAGCTCGAGTGAGATAAATTCTGCGAGGATCATAACGCCCTTCACAAATTCATGTATGTCATTTTTTTCTGCAATTATTTTTGTTGTGAATTGTGTTTAACAGTTTTGTATTATTTAGCGGCAGTCCTTTTTACAAAAACGTCTTAATATTTTCTTATTAACATGAAGCAGCCGGTTGCCGAGTGTATAAGATCTTTGGATCAGTCGTGAAACTCAATTAGGTGAAACGGTTCTGAAAGTGCTCCAAATGAATTAATAAACATAATAATTTTCCAAAATAAGCCTTACAATTAACTTTTCAGTTGGCTCCAAGGAATATAAAGCTGTCTCCAAGACATGTAATTTAAGTAGTCCATGGCATTTAAACCCAAATTTTAAGACTATAGTCAATACCAGTTAGGAACAGCACTTTATGTACCATGCACCATTGCAAACGTTTATACAAACATACCTAAGACGAAGTGATACAATTAGAAATGCGTCTGAACCTAATTAAGAAATAATGATTAAGTAAGACCAAATTCGATAAAACCAAGTGGTACATACCCTGGCACAACTCCCCCAACCTCCTCTTCAAAATCCCCTCCCTGACGAAACCATCAGGATTATTCTGTTTTCTCGTCAGTGATATCGGGAAAAGTATTATAATCACGGACTAACATACTCTTCAAATTTTACTGTTAAATTATTACACTAAAATTTGGTGGACCAATATGCTAACATAAATTTTTCGCCAGAGTAAAATGTTACATTAAAAGTCAACGATTCATATCTTTTTAAATAAAAATAGATTTCACAAAAATTGTGTTTATATTATTTGTTTCTTTTGCGCAACTGTAATGAAATTCAAATCACCCATTAAATCTATCAATAATGATATTTCAAGTATTAAAAATCAATAAAAGCTTTTGACATAGATTATTTAATTATAGATACACTTATAATTTTAACATCACATTTTCATATGGAATATAAGAATGAGTTGTATTTTAAAACCAAAAGTTTATATATCATTGTACATAAATATTACATAAATATAAAGACCTATGGACCTATATTGTCTTAAACGAAACAATATTTAATAAATAAATATTATAATATGTTTCTCTAATGAATATTTTCATTCGAAACTTTAGTTTAATTTTACAGACATCCATTAATTAATATATTGGATATTTTTTTACAACTTCTTAAATAGTCAATTATAGATAGATATTCCTTAAATACAAACTAAATAATATAGCTATTCTAATTAAATAGACATAATACGTTTATAGTCTAATGAACAGGATAAAGAAATAACATCATTGCAAAATAATCATTTAGGATGAGAACAAACTGCTTCAAATATATTATATTAATATTTTTATTTAAATATAATCTGAGGTTTCATAATTAACTCGGTCACATAATGAAGGAAGAATATGTACTTAATAACAATTATCCTAAAATGAAATATCATTCGACTACTATATATATTACTTAATCATATTACTCATATTACTCATTCATATTCGCAATAAAGTTTAAAATATGACATTATTCTAAGAATATTAAAGACGTATAGAATTTTTGATAAGATTTTATTATTGAATTTTTAGAATTTTAGATTTTTCTAGATTACCATTTAGTCTGTATAAAGGAATTCATGCTTCAATAGATGCTGAATTCCATTTATTTATGATCGGTATAAACTAACAAATATTGAAGAACCAACAATAAATAATAAATAGCTATTTGGATGAAATATTAAATAATTATATAAAACCGGAACTATATAAATTTTAGTGTTAATTATTTGTTTAAATTCATTTTATTTGTATTTTCTTCAACAATGTTTAGGATTAGTATTTAATTTTTAAATGGCTGGATCATTTAACCATAACATAGCGTAAACGATATTTCCCCACCGAAATCCGAGTGTCTTGTTTGTATAAATCAGATAATAAACACAACGTTGAATACATCAAGTTTATTAATCATGCTGGATGTGAAGTTGTATACGTGATATAAGTGATAACAAATTCCATGTTTTAGTTCTATTGTTTACCCATATATTGATAAAACTTGCAGGTTTCAAAATAGATCGAACCATCATTTGGAGGGGCCATAAATAAAATATACATATTTTATAACGGCCGACATGATAAATTAAATTGAGCAGTTTAGGATTACAATTGAAGCCAGACATATGTAAAAATAGAACAAAAACAACTAAATATATTATTTATATCTGTTCTCATACCACAAAAACATATTCCTAAGATAATACAAAAAGGGTAAAAGATTGATCATCAGAACAATTTTCATTTTTACACAAAACTATTACAGTTTATTTTAAATCTTACCTGTAATAACCAGCAATTTCAATTTTCCAGACTGAATTTGTGTATTTATTAAATATGTCTTATTTTTAAGTGGTAATTAAAATTCTTTTTCATCTAAATATTGTCTAGCCATATTATTTCAACTATTATTTTGTATCAAGTTTGATGTCTGGCAATTCGTAATAAAACGTTTTCACAATCCTGAGTTACATTTCTTCGAAAAATTATATCAAATTATGAGGGTTTATTATAATATAACATTATATAAAATTAAAGTTATCAAACACCCTCATAATATGATATGACTTTTCGATAGAAATAGATTTATTTTTGTATTTACAATTTATTAAATAATTTAGTTGCAAGATCAATCAATTATCTCATGTAACTTATCTCTTGTTAAGATATAAAATTAAGTCAAATGTGGAACATTTTTTCGTTACATAAATAATTTATCTTGACATATTTATTGAATTCTTAACTAAATATATATGCTCTTGTTACAAACATATATGTCGTCATCATAGGGCTATATATAAATCTTATTTAATATTCATTATTAAAAGACAATTGCCTTCTAGTGTTATGAACATGTTATTATTTAAATTCATAGATATTATAGGGGCATAAATATTACCTATAGAAAGGAAATGTAAAGAAATTATATAAATCGTTTGTTTAAATATTAATCAAATATTAATACTTATTATTAAAACAATTATGTAATAAAACTACTTTTTAATTAATTCGTCACAATATTCAAAATTAAATCATTAAATTATTTTAAACATTCACTGAAAATTTCTTTTTATGTATTTTTAGTTTTATTTTCAATATATTCATCAAATCGTTGTAAGGAGTTATACAAATAAATGCTTTGGGTGGTATTTCATAAATAACATTTGTTGTCAATTATATTGTCAAACAAGGGAGTCTTCAATTTATTCAGCGCAATTTAAATGTTGTAAAAATTCACTCCTATAATTTTAGTTAAATTATTAAAAGTTTTCAAGATATAATATGTCTAACAAATTTTGATAAATAAGAAAGTAGAATTAAAATTATTTTATTCTTTAATTTTAAAATTTCGTTTTCGTCCACAAACTAAAAAAAATTTTTTTATTTAAATTTTGTAAAATAGAAGGAGGGAAATTTAATTCAATAAATAAGTCTGGAATATATAAACCACATGAGGAACTAAAATATTTCCAGAAGGAATAAGTTCCTCTCTTTTTAGCCAGAAAACCTATTTTCAATTATTATATAAATATTTAATATTATTTTATGGAAAACAAAATATTTCAAATAAACATCCTTTGTTATATATATGTAATAATCCCTTTTAGATAATTTTCGGATAAATACGTGACCAAATATTTTCTAACAAAAACATTTTTCTCAATGAATGGTCTTTATTGGATATTGTGAATATTTTAGCACTAATATAAACTGTATATTGTAACGAAAAAAGTCTTCTTTTCTATTAACCTCATACATAAATTTAGAAAACATTATTAAGAAAATTCAGTCAGACATGTTTAAAGCTAACTTAAGAAAATTAAATTTACACTTTTTTGAATTGAACATTTTTCAAAATTCTTTCGCTATTATGGAATTCAAAACGGAAATGGAATGTAACAATTGGTTAAAAAAAGCTGTTGTAGTTAACTGGAGTTATTATATTTGTATCAAATGAACTCTAACACGAGTTAACATATAAAGATCTCTCTATCTGTAATACATTTAAGATGTCGTGTTCAATACATTAAAACGATCTCCCATCGGTCTAACATTAACTTAAATGCTTTGTGTAGCTTCTTCAAAATATTAATTATACTTCGAAATATAGGTAAGAACTAATAATGTTGCTTAGACACCACAATTATCTTTCTGATATTTTCAAGTTGTATGTTAATGTCTCATTTAGGACAGTTATTCTTACGGATTTGATTATTATAATTAACGTGATATTATCCTTGTCTTATTAACTGAAACATGATTACCTTACATCACTCTCAACACTGCACTGACCGAATTTATTTGTGCATTAACCAGAAGAAAAAATTCTGAACGCATCCTTTCCTTGATTAAAAAATTCTACTTGTGTGAAGATTTAGTCTTAAGTATGTAAAAATTATAAATATATATTAGATTACTTTTTTTGTCAAGTTCTGCAATGTTTTCAATGAAACCGAAATTTTTGTTCACAACGAGCTGTTGTTTTCAGGTGCCTAATCTTCTGGTCCAAATAGAAAGGCGATACGTAAATTTTGAAATCAAATTTTACTACAGAATTACAAAGAACAATTTTTGTCACATTCAAAATAATTTATTGAAGCATTGAAGATCTTCATTAAATTTATGTACGACTAATAATTTTTAGAACTAAAAAATATTATCATGAAAAACCTAATAAATCAACCGTAGTTAAGAAATTGATATAATTTCTGTTTTATTGTCATTTTAACAAAAATGTTAGCAGAAAATTTTCAATGAATAAAACCAAAAACTTTATTTATAGCTGGACAATATGCATTAATTAATCCTAGTTTAATGGATATCTAATTGCTTTTTGGTCAGATTTAGAAGCCGTTCACCCAGTTACCTGTATTGGGAAGGTCAAAGTGTTGTTATTTGTAAAACTGGAACGTGACACCGTCTATCCATAAATAGCCAATTTGTAAGCTTCATTGCGCGCTCTATATTTATTCAATTATTTATCAGAAATATTCGTTTCGAAGATGCAAAATGAATAATTTTCAAGTTAAAATAGTCATTTTTAAATGAATCATTTAGTACCCCAAACCAAACAATTTTGACTTTATATTATTCATAATTATCTGAATATGAGCGACACAATGATCCCTTTAGCTATTAATAATCTCTACTTTTATATTTCTACCTTATATCCATCGACCAACAAAGAAAGAAGAGTCGTTTTAATTGTTAGCAGGATACAATGATGGTTTAATTAAGGACGCTTTATTATAGAAGTACTCGTGTGGTATCAATCACGTTAATATGTATAGCATAATAAATATAGATGGCAGAACAGAGGTATGCAGAAGTGTACCTGTGAAGCGCTCACAAATACCCAACTTATAAACCCTGATCAATCAAGTTAAAAGCGGATCACAATCAAATTTATCTTCGTGTTTGTTAGCTGATCAATAATTTCTGAAGCAATGAAAGAAAGTGGTTGACCTGTTCGGGTAATGAATTCAAAACACGATGTAAACGGGGACAATAAAATGAAATTCTTTGTATAAAAATAAATAATATATTAATAATGTATACATGTAAGAGAGGAGGAACAGTCGAAAGTGAGGTGATGAAAGATATACGATTATGGATGGGCTGATTATTATTGATCTGTTGATTCAAATACTGATTTTAGGTGTTTTGCAGTTTGGCGGCTTGATGACAATGTGAGAAATGTGTGCTGCTGTTAGCCTCCTGGTTGGAAATATTGTTCAGTGCACAACCTATTTACACCCGCGTCAAGTTCAGGAGGTTTACAAGGTCATGCTAGAAGCCAGAGGGAGGGGGGGGGAATATACAACAGTCCGGAAAGGAGGGTTAGGTCGGCTGGATATAATACAGGTTTTATTTGGGGGACGATACAACTCACAAAGGTTATAAAAGATGAGTGAAGGCATTAGAACATAGTTATAGTTAGGAGCCGTTATAAAAGGTGTTTGGGCACCGCAGGTTACTTAAAGTGTGATTTAACAGCCAGGGGGTCGTGGTTGCTCTAATCCTAACGTTTCAGTTGAGGCAATGATTTCCGGGAGGCACAGATGTGGCGACCGATGTTCACACAAAGAATACAATGGAAGAGAGGAGTTCTGACGGCAGGGTAGTAGTATGGAAGGGAGTTTTCTATCACATTCCAATTTCGCACCATAATTTTAACAAGAAGGATTATCGGGGGCAGCTTTCTACTTTTTGGTTTTCTTGAAGGGGTTCTTGAACACGGACCGCTTTCTATCAGGGCTGTGGCTGTCCGCACGACTAACACCGGAAGGCCCACGACCAGGGGCGGTGGAGGTCTGCTGCTGGTGGCTCACAGAGGAGTTGGTGGAGCAGGTGGAGGTGGGTGACTGGCCCAAGAGGTGGCCACCTGTAGTTCCGGCGGTGATGATGGCAGAGTTGCTGCCTCCTCCACCTGGACGCATGTTCAGAGAGTATCGCTTCTTCTTCTGCTAGAGTGGACAATACAATTAATTAGAAGAGACAAATATTGCAGCATCAATTCGACACTTGCGAAGAGAAACGAAAAGATTTTAATCATAGACAAAATGCTAGAGTGACCTAATTCCTATTTCTAAGGCAATTTTGGATAATGTTTTCTATGTTTACAAGTTGAACGACACAATTTATCAAAAGGCATTGAACAAAACTCCTTTTCGCTTGGATATCTATCTGTTCACTAAATTGATGGCTGCCTTTAGACAACATTCGTAAATTAAATTACGAAATGCAACCCGACTTCTATTTATTGCAACTACAAGTTCGTGCGGATTGTTATTTCAAAAAATTAGAGAGAACGTAGGCATAATTGAAATCTCCTTCAAACAGGAAACTATTATCAACTTCAACAATCTCCAGTGTCGTATTTGTTCGGCATCAATTTACTTCAAAATACAATTTGACTATTTTAACAAAAGGTTTAAAACAAGACATCAGTCAGTAAATTCTTTGATTGGGTACGTTTACATATCTTATATAAGACACTTGTTGCTAAGCAATTAAACTAACAACTCACCGACAATAGTTTGATAACGTGCGCTTTCCAAGTGGAATGTACTTCTAATCTAATGACTATTCAAGAAGACTGTCTCCTCTATACAACATCATCGTGAAAGAAGATATCTCTCCATTTGCTTTGCCCGAAAAAAGTTCAACACCTAGTAAAATACTTACCTTGAAAGCGGTAATGATTAATTTATTTTAAACAACAAAGCGGTTGCTTCCTGAATTCAAGACCAACAAAAAACCAAAATAAAAGGATAATCATGTTTTTATCAAAACTGTATCTGCCAAACAAGGAGACACGACCCACCAAAGAAGTTCCAAAATCAATTTAGAACATCTTTCAATTGTTCTAATTGCGTGTTATAAGACCCTTAACTTTCTTAAAACACTTCAATAACAATGCGAAAGTTTTTAGACATTTGCCCCTTCTAAAACATGTCTATTAGAGTACAGATTTTTTTTTAAATATGAAATAATTTATTAGTTGTAAAAACAGAGCTACAAAAATATAATGCAGAACTAAAACTTCAATGTTAAAAATATTTTCGAGAATATTTTCATCATCAAAACAGCATTTAAAATGATAGAAAAAGTAAAAATAGGAGTTAAAGGGAAAGTGGTCACGTTTATACCCGGAACTGTGACATAAATTGATCTGGATTAAATTAATTGTTTTACCGAGTTTACTTTCAATTTTACACAAAGTTTTCACTGGGAAATGGATTTGATTAATGACTTATGTAAATGTTGAAAACTTTAAGACGTGGCTTATAAATAAATGAATAATTAAATGAAAAAAGAAAACTTTAAGACAGTGGCTTATAAATAAATGAATAACTAAATTAAAAAAGATGTTTGAAAATCTAACAGATGAATTAGGAAAAAAGGAAGCGATTGATAAAGAGATTTAAATAAGAATTCCTGTAAGATTGCCAAGATCTACATGACAATAAAACAATATAATTGGACTCACAGAATCACGAGGTGGAATAAGATCCATCACCATCGGCATGTTATCCATCAATTCTTCCTCCCCATCAAGAAGGTCACCTCCAACCCCCCCTGAGCGCACCCCCACCCCGCCAGCAGTCTGTTGATGTGGGGCCTGTAGGAGGACCTCTGCAGCCTTGTTCACTGTCGTTGTGGTACTTGAGCGACTCAGAGAACTCGAGGGACTGAGGTCATCATTGTGGTCAGGCTGTACGGCAGAGGCCAACATTAATTAGTTGGAAATCTTTCATTTAAAGAATATTATTCGACTTATTTTCGAAACTAAGAAAAGGAAATGGGAAGACTCTAATTTTGTTTACGTTTATTTCTTCTACGGAACAAAATATAATTAAAATTAATACGAGTCTCCAATGTTTTGCCGAAAAGATTTTGTGTTAGACTTTTCATATAAAATAAAAAGAGCTCATTTCAATCAAAAGATCGAAGAGATGAGTTATCACAACTTCAAACATTAATCTGCTCAAAGAAGCGGTCTTGGGAATAAAGCTACAAAAGCGGGTACTTCGCCCTGACTGCGATTAAAGTTCACCATAATAATAGTCAACAGTTTTAGACAGAGAAGACGCTCGTCTTTAAATTAAAGAAATCACACAGAGAGAACGTAGCTGCAGAAATTGTAACATTTAACAGATAAATAAAACGATCCGTCTTAATGGTTAGTCAGACCATTTACAAATAGTAAAATGTTGATAGGATGCATAAGGGTGCTTCACAAAACTAGAAAATGGAACACATTGAAGATATCCAAGAAATCAAGTCAATGAAAAAACACAAAATGCAAAAAATGAAGAGTTTAAAGAGGGTGGAGGACATTTGTGAGAGAATTTTAACTATTGGGGAATTTGTTTTAATTAAGGTAGTCATTTATATATTTATTTATTGGACGGGAAAAGTAACAAAGGAATCTCAATGTGTTCGTATAATAAATACATATGGAACATACTACTGACACAACTATACAATCTTATCTAACAGTGGTAAGAAAGTAGTAAATACGGACAAATAGAAGTAAATTCTAATTGATACACAATACAAAACAGGTTTTTAACTACAAGAGTAAAATAATAATATATATATATATAGAGGTAATATGAGTCTTAATTATCAAAATATTGAGGAAATTCTAGTTGGGATAAACTAACAAGGCAGGTGTATCTTTTTTGTTATATTAATCTGTGGTTGGAGGAAGAATATAAAAAACATATAATTGATTAAAAATTAATCCATTTTTCTTTGAAAAGAACAACAAAAACATTTATCAAAGAGCTTGTGGCACCATAAAAATAATTTCAATAAATCAATATATTCTTACATACAACCTTCAACCACAAAACAAGAAACAATGGATTTCTAATATAACAAGTAGAAAAAAGATCAACTATTGTGAAACCTAAATGGGTGAAGACGGTGCTGTCATAACCGTGACGTCACAAATTAAAAGACGTACCCGTAATATTACAAATTTTTAGAAATTTGTATGTTTTTACATAATTTTTTTACTTACTACTAATAAGTAGTAAAATAATAGAATATATAATTTTGTTTAATAAAATTCAAATAAATTGAGGTAATTTTGAAAATATTAATTTAAATATAATATCGAACATCTTTCAAAATCTGAATATCTACAAGAAACATTTATAGGCCACGGTTATGATCATGAGTTTACCAATAGAAAGGTGGTTGTGTATGGTCTTGTGCATCAGTCAAGCACAGATTAAACTGACAGGAAGAGAAAGGAGAGAGGCGAGGAGAGGAGAGGTATGTTACTGACCTGATACGAAGGAGAGGAGTAAGAGTGAAGTGATGCTGAATTCATGATGGAAGGATTGTGTACAAGAGGGGGACGAGGGCTAGCTTTTGGGGCCTCTTCGTCCGGGAACCTAGAGCAGGTGTAGCAGCACACATACAACCATTATCAATTCTTAATAGCTCGCATACCTTACTACCAGACTCCTTTGATGCGCAGAGTTGATGACTAATTATGATTTAGACAATTAAAAACTGCATACAATAGGAATATTGATCGTAAAATATATTGTGACGTTTAAAAGGTAAATACATTGCATAACATGACAGGAAGTAAAAACACCGAGCCAGACACAATAAAATGTAACAGTAGTAATAAAGAACGGTTGTCAAGAGCTGTCAAAAATGTAGGAATATTATCAAACTATTGTAGATATTATCACAGGAAAACGATACAATAATAAATAGTTGAATAAAAAGCAGCATACAGTGTGATCCAATGTGCGTCAGTCCTAACTACAGATAAGGGGGGGGGGGGGCACTCACCTGATTGTGTTGTGAATGAGGAGCGGGCCGATAGTTCCCTGGCTGGGGGGGCGGTGGGGGAGGCCCCCTTGGGTGACTGACCCGGCCCCGAGAGTCGTGCACCATGCTCGGTCCTGAGGAGGACGATCTGCCCTGGTCTGGAGGTCGCTGTTGGTGGTCCCTAGAGGAAGAGGGGAGGATAGTTCTGCTGTCATACACGAAGGGGAGGGGGATGGTTCTGTTGTCATACACGAAGGGGAGGGGGATGGTTCTGCTGTCATACACGAAGGGTAGGGGGATGGTTCTGCTGTCATACACGAAGGGGGGACGGTTCTGCTGTCATACACGAAGGGGAGGGGATGGTTCTGCTGTCATACACGAAGGGGAGGGGGATGGTTCTGCTGTCATACACGAAGGGGAGGGGGATGGTTC
>JAUZNC010006084.1:0-19371 GCA_034780395.1 Vannuccia rotundouncinata | reverse complement strand
GTAGGCGTGCTTTGCCGTCAACTTAGAATGTGAAAAGAAATAAGTGTGATAATAATTACTGCAAATTATCACACATGGTATCTAATTTGGAGCGGATATAGCACCCATTAATACAAGCTTTCCTGTGTGGAATACATTGACTTTGACAGGATTACATTTTAAAAATTATAAAGAAAACTTCACGATTAAAACAATAGAGATTAATTTTTCTAACCATTTAGGTAAACGTGTCCGTTTGTAGCACAGGTGGCTACGAAAGATAAGTATCACAGGGGAGATTGTGTAGTATAAAATTAATGACTAAATCGAGATCTATATTACCACACATAACACGGAATTTTCCGGTTGCAAAAATTAATAAAGTTCATTTTTATTGCATTTCACACTATGTATTTATCGTTTTTTGCATATAATAGCAGCTAGGCACTAGAAAATTGAATTGAACAGTAGCAGGCAGTTTAAATTGACCGTGATGCACATTATAATACATGTTGATGGTATTGTTGTATGCAAGAGGGAGAGAGTGATAGAAAAAACTACCATTTTCTTAAATATTCTTTTAATAGTTATACATTATCGCATCATCTTATCTACTTATATTGCAATATCTAAAAAAAGACTCAATGAGTCATTAAATATATATATATATATATGGATATAATTTATAGCATATGAGCTTCATGCAAGTCGTGGGACCGAGCATGTCTGGAAAGACTACATTTGTTCAAAATTTGATTACTCACCGTAATTCAGTATATGATAATCCACCATCACATATAAAACGGTTCCCCGGAGGTCAATATAGGGGACCATAAATAAACTTGGATGAATAAATTATTTTCAGGAATTGCCTAAATTTGTCGGTATCGTTCAACCCTATGATTTGTTTGCTTTGGACGATTTAATGAATGAAATTGAAAACTCTAATTTTCTCATCAATTTATTTACACGTCTGGTTCATCAAATATCCTGTACTGTTATTAAAATCAGTCAGAATCTAGGCGGTAAAGAGGAGCGAACACGTGCTCTCAATATTCAATATATTGTCCTTTTTAAAAATCCACGCCTGTCTAAACAGGGGAAATTCCTAACTCATGAATATAGAGATGCAACTTCCAGGAAACCATATGCATACCTTTCTATATTTTTGATCAGGAAACACCTGAATAATTGCGCATACGTAGGTACAAACATTTTACCTAATGAAGGCTAACAAATCGTTTACAACAACCCATCATCAACCAAGTTTTAAAAAAATATTTATATTTTTAAGCAATTCTATAAATAATCAGGAAAGAGAGAGAGATACAGTTCTCTACTATAATCAAAACAATCAACTGTCACAGAGAAAAAAAGTCTAAGAAATTTCTTATTCTACTCATCAACTTATCGAAATCATCGGAATAGAAAAAGCTAAATAACTCTCATCAAAAAGGCAACACCTCAGATTGCCTATCACTAATCCAAAGAGGATAGAAGACTTGATCCAAAGCTCAAGAAAAAAATTGATCCAAACAATGAAATAATTTAAAAATGAATTTGTCAATAAATTTTTATCACATACTCGTCATCGCGGAGATAGAATACACTGCAAACCGGGAGGTGTTAAAAAAGCACGCCAACTTTTAGTCCATTAAAGGTTAGAAATTTTCCAACACACCTCTATTTATTGAGCAAAAGCAGATTGTTAAATGTAATGTTGAAAATGTTGAATACTACTCTTTACCATCGAATGGTTGTCATCCAGAACTAGAGTATAAGAAATGAAAATTTACTAGTTGATTAGCAGCAAAAAAATAAATGCAAATAAACTATCGGATGAGCGGAAAATTTCTAGATTAGCCAAACAACCCTCCGAAATAAATATTTAGCCCTGCAAAGATTCCCTTTCTAACAACTTTATAAAAACATCAATTATAAAATTTGCAAAACAACGGAGGAAACATGTATTGGATATTTTCAATAAAATTCAGTTCAATGATCGATTTTTAAAAGAGGGTTGATGATGTAATGATGACCATTTATTCAAAACAATTAGCTGGAGTCATATTTTAAATTTAAAATATTTTGCTATACATAATCTATTTTGCTACACATAATCTATTTAGCTACACTTAATCTATTTTGCTACACGCACCGATTAGATGGGAGTTATTTCATCGCATTTTACCCGGAATCAAAAAAAGTACCAAAGGAGACAATAACAACAACAACAACAACAGCCCCAAAGCCCTCTACTACTTCTATTTAAACCTATTCTAGTGATGAAGAATTTCTCTCCGATGATGAAGATAATGAAACCGAACCATTAACTAGCTGGACAAATTTCGGCTCATAAACAATATAATTATTTATTTAATCATAATTATTAATGATTCCAGGTTTATGTCAAAACTGTGTTGCAGCTGTCCTGAAAAAATTCATATACAAATTCTGGAAAAAATATCAATATTTAAATAGAGTGTAATAATGTTTGGCCTGTACTAGACTATGACGTCTCACTTCCTTGTTCATATAAATTTTGTACATATTATGAATCATTGGAAAAGGGAATTGTATATATTATATACAGTTCCTTTTTCCGATGATTCTCACCTTAGAGAATATAAAAAAATCTACTCGCAGTGAAAAAACCCAAAAATTTATACATATTTATTCTTTTTATAGCTCGTAAGTACATATCCACTATTTTTATAATTTAATGATTTCAAAATTAAAACAATATTTTGTAATAATAAATTTACTATATTATTTAAAATTCCTCCAATATGTCGTATTTTGCTAGTGAAAAATGTTTTTATATAATTGAATCTATAAAAGATCGATTGCCTATATAGAATCTTAATATATTTGAATATGTAAACAAATTTTCATTTATAATAACCCAAGTTTAGAAAAATATCCTAAAGGATTTAACCAAAAAGTATTATTATAAATTTTGGTTTTATTCATGGTAGATTAAATCGGGAGGAAAAAACAATTGTAAGGCAATCCTATATTTGTATCTTATTGTAAAAGTTCACATGCGAAGCACGTTACTTTATCAATCGATTTTAGGATGTGTTAGACGTTGCAGATTTGTGGGGGTGTTTGGACATTGCAAAAATAATCCTTTACCTTGTCATTAACTTTCCCTTATATAAAAAGTATTTCAACTGTTGTTTTAACGGTCAAATGGAAGAAAACTTGTCAATGACATATTGTTCAGTATCTTAAAATATAATCATAAGTCTGTTATTTTTGTTTTTACACAGACTGTTACATATGACTGTTGATTTTTTCGTCTTTTAATAGTCTAATTAATTTTTTTATCATATAACTATAATTTAATTCAAAAGTTTGTAATTATTTGTGTAATAAAAGGAACAATTTATTGTCATTCTAAATATAAATAAATTCAAAGCCCAATATAAATTCAAATACTTTAAATATTATTATTTTATTGTTTTTCAATAAAGAAAATCAAATTATTAAATTTTTAAATTTGATTAGAATTTATACACCGTTTTACATTTTTTGGTCTTTAGTCCCTTTTTATACTTGTTCCTATATTTTTTTTGCAGATTTTTCCTATCTTTAAATTTCCCAAGTTTTTGTGAGTTTTTGTCTTTTTCTAAAATTAAAATTTTATTATCTTAAAATGGTGAAATTTATAATCATTCTTAATTTTTTAGATTCATTGATGTTATTATAATTATTATAATAGCTTCAGTTTAGGCATTTCATATTTATATTTGAGTTAAGTATCATGAACAGTTAAACAATAGAATTAAAAAGTTTTAGCATATCTAGAATGATTCTCGAATAATAATAATATAATTTATCTTTGATATTTCTAATATTATTTTATTCAAACTAATCTAATAATTACAGTCCTTCCATTAGCCTAACATATTTACATTTTAGGAATTTAAAATTTAAATAAAGTGTTTTTCAATTAAAAATTTTGTTAATGTAAGATATAAGATATTCTTCAAAATTAATCTAACTAGGCATACAATTATATAGGTAAAATGTATTATAAAATTATATTATACTAAAATTGAAATATCTTTCTATTATAAAAAAGTTAATATATTTATATATTATAAGTACCTATAGGTATATTGTACTTTCATATAATTATTGTACATTTGATATTTATTGGAATTTTTATTCTCATTGTCTGCTAAATAGACAATTTTATCAACAAATGTAATTCTATTTGTAGCAAAGGCTCCTAATTTTAAATTATTGTAAATATTTTATATTTCTTCAAAATAAAACCATTTTTGATTATAGTACCTATTGAGATTTTTGAACAATAGAAAATATGAATTTGTTGGTGACCATTTGTTGACATTTAAATTTATACAATCCAGGTTTTATATATATAATCTACAATGAATGTTTATGATTGGTCAGAAGTTTTTTTTAGCTGTTGACAATGATTTGTTGATGCTAAAAGATTGTAATTTATTCAAAATAAAACCGTTGTTTTATGTATAATAAAAAATAGTGTAATATTTTATTTTACATTATAAAAAATATTAAATTTAAAATTTGTGAATAAATAATCAATCAGTTTTGGGCTATAGGAAATAAATGTCCCATCCCAAAAACATCCTATGGGACGGGAAGTAGTGGTAAGTATTAAACATCCCAAAAATAAGTATTAGATGTCCCAACACGTCCTAGGGATATTTATTATTAATAAGTAATAAATGTCCACTGGACATGGGTAATAAATGTCCTGCCCAAAAAAATTAAAAAATTAATAAAACTAATTAAAATATCAAGGTAACAATTAATTTAAAACATTATTATTATTAAAAAGTTATGCACATAAAATATTTATTAGGTATGTTATGCTGTGAAAAAATGGAATGGCAGATCATCAATGTGTACACAGGGTACACAATACATATGCAATGCATATTATATATGTATTGCCTAATAATAAGCCCCTGTGAATGCATTGATGAACTGCAATGCCATTTTTCACAGTGTAACATACCTAATCAATATTTCATGTAAATAACATTGCTTATAATTAATTATTGTTTTAAATTAATTTTTACCTTGATATTTAAATAAGTTTTTTTTTATTTTTTGAGCAGGATGTTTATTACCACATCCAGTGGACATTTATCACTTATTTATAATAAATGTCCCTAGGACCTATTTTTGGACATTTAACACTTACCACTCTGTCTTGTCCCAGGGATGTATTTGGGATGGGACAGGACGTTTATTACCTATAGCCCTGTTTTGCACTAAAATAGGAATGTTCAATGATTTGTAGTTTATAATTTAAATGATTTTAATGTTGAAAAATGGTTATGTCTACTATCAGTCATCACAGTCCGACCATTGGTAGACACAACCATTTATGGATGCAACCATTTGTGGACATTTTCATAATCAGGCCAAACCATTTGTGGACATTTTGATTACATATAATATTTATTTTACACAGATAAATACAAACTTCATATATTGCTGACCATCAGTTTTAAACTGTAAGCAAATGGGCTGGACCATTTGTGGTCATGTGTTTTACAGATCTACAAAAGTCCTACAAAAGAATAATTTAAAATATGGAGATGTCAACAAACAGTCATGTCCACAATTGGTCAGACAGTGGTGACCGATTATGATTATGGACATGTCCTCCACAAATGGTCCAACCATTATAATATAAACTACAAATCATTGAACATTCCTATTTTTGTTCAAAACTAATTTATCAGTTTTGTTTGCACACATTTCATATTTTTTATAACATAAAAAAACATATTACACAATTTTTTATTATACATAAAACAAAGTTATAATTTCTAATAAATTGCAATCTTTTAGCATCAACAAATCTTTGTCAACAGCTACAACTCTTCTGACCAATTATGGATATTCATTGTAGATCATATAAGATGTAAATGTATAAGACATAGATTGTATAAATGGAAATGTCCACAAATGGTTGGGTCTACAAACATTCACCAACAATTTGATTTCTTGTTGCATTGTTGATCAAGTAGAAGTCAAAAGTATCTTATTCTGTCTGTTGAAAACATATTTACAAAAAAAAACTTTTAATATAATATAAAATAATATAATTATTTTAAAAGATGTTTTTAGAGTAATTTTATGCCTATTAATTAATATAATATCAGGCATAGGATTGTTCAGGCTTTTTTGAGGCTGAAAGGTCATTTTTCTAATTCATCTAAAAATTATATAAAAATTCAAGGGGGAGTGGGGTTGGCTCAAATAAAATATCTAAGATATATCTAACACCTATTTATATGCATTATATGTAATGAGGCTTCAAGTTTTTTCATGCTTCATGCATATCTATAGGTTATGCTAACCACATAGCTATGACACCCTTACTGACTTCTTATCCCAAAATATATTTCAGGCTTTTTTCTGCAAGTCGAATCCCATGCCTGTAATATACAAGGTGGTCCATAAGTTGTTTGACCCAAGTCATTTTTAATTAATCATAACTTGATTTAATTATCTATTTGCTAATAATTTATAATATATGTACTATCTATGCACTATCTATTGATTTATTTCACTTGTATCACTGAACACTATTCATTATTTTAGATTATTAAAGTTAGTTAGTCAGTTATAAATCAATTTAGCAGTAATGGCTCATGGACACAGATGCTTAAATTTAAATGAGCAAATTCATCTAATCAAGAATTACTCCTTGGAAAGCTAGAGTTACAAATATGTTGTGCACAGATGATTGGACAGAAACATTTCAATCACCTCCTTCAAACCAAGTTATGCGTAATTTAGTGACTAAGTTTAATTGGCTAGGCTCTTTGTTGGATACTGGAGCACCAAGAACACTTAAGAAATGAAGAGTATATGGAACTATGGCAGCAATTTTTGTCCAATGCCCAAACTAATCACAGCAACATGTTTCTATGGAAATGAATACCTATATCCAGATGGTCACAATGAATGAGCTTGGGTTGCAGCCATATCTAGCATTAAACAAGGATGATTCGAACAGAATTCTCCAGTATTGTGAGCTGTTCTTTGCATTCACAATTGATGATCCAGTTTTTTTTAGTAAAGTTATTTATTCTGATGAGGTCACATTCAAACTAAATGGCTTTGTACATAGCCCCATTTGTGTTTATTGATGTGCTACCAATCCATACCATTGTTGTCATCAAAAAAAAAATTGAAATTTATATATTATGCTAGTCCACTATGTAACTATACCTACTTCAGCGCGTTATATTGTAAAATATTTTTCTTATTACCACTTAATTAACCAGTCATATCATTTCTTTGTATGTAATGCCTCTGGCTCCCTTGGTTACTCATTTTTATTTTATATTTTCACTGTATTATGTTTTTTTTGTAACCAGAAATAAATTATTATTATATGTACTAACATTCTTAAATATTTAACATTAACTTTTAAAAATATTTTAGTTATTCAAAATTTTATTTTAAAGTTTAGGTGAGAGCGATAGGTATAATTGATATATATATATATATAATTATTTCTCAATCAATTGCCTCTAATCTAATGCAAAATCAATTATCATAATTAATTGTTATTAATAATTTTTGCATTTCTAAATTCATATATATATAATTATCACAATTATTTCTCATTTATGAAATCAAAATCTTAATATAAGATTAATATATTATTAATATGTGATGCAATTTGAGTAACTCAGTAGTTAGTAACGAATTAAAAATTCAAATCTTATCTTGGCTATTATTTCATTAAATATAATCTTATACATATTTAACTATTATATTAAATCAATTATCTTTGTTACTTATACATTTTCTATTCATTCAAGAAAAAGATTGAAAATAATTAACAATTATTTTTATTAATTCTTAGCTTGACTATTATTTTATTAAATGTAGTCTTATTCATTGTTAAGCATTATATTATTTAATAACTAGACTCTTTCATAATATAATTAATAAACCCATAAAAATAAATGATATAAAAAAATCAATAATATTATAAAATACATCAATAACAACAATTTAATAATTCATATGATGGTATATTTTCTATGTAAATACATACATATAACTGAAAATAATAATAATGTTTATTTAGATAATTAGTATAATAGTAATATAATAAAGTTCATTCAGATAACAAGTCTTGCATATGACTAAAATACTAATAATAACATAACATAAAATTATTCCATATTTGGGCAATACATTTTTTCACAAAGTTGTCTATGTATGGGAATATAATTACCACATCCACCAAAACAAATATGATCTGTAGAGTCTTCAAACTTACTGAAAATGTAAATATTTATTTTTAATTTTTTATTTAATTAGCATATGGAATAATATAATATTTATGTTAAGTTAAAGTAAATGGTCTTACATTGCAAGTTTTGGTTTCTTGGATGGGGCTTCATCTTTTTCAAAATCGAACAATGGTAGATCACGAGAGGTTCCTTGTTTGCATTCAGAAATTCTCAGTTGCTTAACTTTGAAAGTAACACTGTTTTTAAAGACCGTAGTAACATGAGACCCCTTATATAAATAAGACAGGGTTCATAACATGTCAGGGTATTTCAAAATCATGAAAAATGTCAGGGTATATGAGTCTTTTTTCATCAAATGTCAGGGTAAAATAAAAATGTCAGCGTAGATTTTATTTTGGTATAATGTAAAAAATTTAATGCAGTATTATATTGAAATTATGATAAAAAGAATAAAAAAAGTTCGCGCTTCGCGCAAACATAACTGTACCTACATATTATCATTATTTATTTATGTATTTCAGATCAGATTGAGGCAACAGTTAAAAATTCCATTTGAAAAATATTACTTGCTTTTGTCCCTAGCTGGCATGACTTAAAACTGGCAGTAATCATTATTCCCCATTTGCTACCATATTTTTGTTATATTTAACCAGTCATGGTCGTACTAAAGCACCATCAAGCTCATTGTTGACTTGAGATTCGAAATGATTTATGGCCGCAAATAAATATTCATCGTCAGACTTCTCAATAGGAATGCATGAATTTTCCAAACCCATGGTACGAATTTTTTGTTAAGAATTCCATTTCTAATATAAACATTTTTAATTGTATTAAAATTGTGCAAAGTAGTATTGTCCTTTGAAGAACTAGATTTGTAGGATTGGCCAGTTTTTAAAACCATTTTTTTTCTAAACTTGTAAGCACTTTGTTGGCTATCTGAATTCCTAGCCTTCTACCCCGCCCCCAAAAAAATTTCATTCTCCCCCATTCTGTGGACCGTGACCTTACATTACCTCTTGTCGCAGAATCTACGTTACCTTACTACTTAGGTAATCAAATTGTTCTTATCTGTTAGTTGAACAGCACAGCATTTATGTAAATAATTCAGACCAATCAGAATAAAAAGACAAGTTTCTCAATACGAATTTATTTTATATAAGTAGGTCAAGCTGTTGACCAATTAAAATATAAAATATTCCAATTTTATCAGATAATATGTGTATTTAACTTGTCATAATAATAGAATTATTCTAAAAGGGCTTAAATGTATTTTAAATCATCTGTTTATCTTATTTTTATTGAAAATTAACTTATAAAAGCGATTTATTTCTCTCTTTTTTAAATGATGCCATTTGTGGGGTGGGGGAGGAAAAATTTAATCAATTAGTCTTTTAAAAATAGATGTTGTCCATGTTTCATAAACCAATTTGATGCATATACATACCAATAGACACTATTAAATTCCACTCTACATTCCATGTCTTTTGTATGCTGAATATTTTAGCCTTTTCCTTATTTTTTTTATATTTAAAATTCCTTATATATGCCAGAAGTAATTCTTCATGGAATGTGGAATGCTGGCTGTGTTAAATTATTTAAAAATGTGCTCTATTTGTTGCCATTGCAAAAGCATACACTGAATTACTTATTATTGGGCATGTTTATGTTTCTTAGGTAGGGCAAATAAGTGGGCTCTTCAAGTTATAAATCAGGAATGTGGTTTAACCTTTTCCCGACAGGCGTTGTTACAAAAAAAGTTACTTCACCTAATGGGATCGCAAATGTTGTGATTTTCATATAACATATAAATGAATGAGTTTCTAAAAATAGTTTTCATCTAATTGCTTATGAAAGTGCTTACATAGACCGCAAGATGAGTGTCAATACTTAGTCTGATAACTGTTGGACAAACAAGAGAATAGAAATTTGACTGGTCATTAGGAATGAGCTAAAAGACACATGCGTTAAATTGAAAGGTTTTGATTGGCTAATGAAAAACAGGCAACATTATAAGTGTATATAACCATATCACTGAAAAATTTCATTCACAAATTCTTTGCTCATGTTTTCAACATGATTTTATACTCGCCTTTTTACGTTTATTTCATCTTAGACTTCCGATAATATTGTTTATGAAAGTCTACATTCTGTGAAATTGAATAAACACAGCTAGAAATTCAGCTGTTATTTAGATTAGTTGCATAATATTCTCAAATGTCAATAACGAAACGTAGGTTATAACCTATACGTAGGTTTATATTATATTCACATTTTTTATCATAAAAAGATATTTCAATTTTAGTTTTATATCCTATAATTTTACCTTTATAATTCTATACCTAGTTATAATTATTTTGAATAATATATTATCCTATATCAATTACAATAAAAATATTGAATTGTATTCAAGTACCTATAGGCTTATATGAATAGACTTAAGGAAGACAACTTTTAATCGCAAATATCTGCTTTATGAAGCATTTTAAATGCATATAATATATATTACTAATAGATAGAAACATTTGTAGTATAAGTGTATACATACATCATTATTTTTTGAAAAATATCTATGTATTGTGTAGACATCTAAAAAGTTAAATTTCAAAAAATGATGTTTTTATTGAATATCTCGAAAAGGAAACATCTGAGAAAAATTAAATATATCCCAATCAGATAAAAATGACAATACTCTATCAGATAGGGTAGTTTAAATCTATAAATGTTTTTTTAATCACTGAAAGTTCCAAAAAGGTGCTATTTTAGTGTCATAATATCACTTTCTGATATATAAAACCACACTATGACGTCCAAAGAATGGAACGATATGTTCTTCATTGTATAAATATTTTTCAATGAAACCGTAATTCGCGATCTTTACACATTTTATCATTGAAATTGAGTAATATTGTTTTTAAAATTTCTTGTTAAACTTAATAATGAGCACAAAATATTATTTTGTATTCATTCCTTGTTATAATGATTGAATCGTAAGTTAAAATATTTATTTTTGTTTAATTTAAATACAAATTTATTTGAATTAACCCTTTAATAATTATTTAAAATGGCACCAATAACCAGTTTTTTGGATTCGTGGGAGATGATCCTATACTTGATGATAAATCTGATAGTGACAACGATGAAGATGAATTTGATATTTATTTACAAGATAATGTTACACCTTTGTGATTCTAGTAGTAATATAGATCTGTCAAAAAATAATGAATATTGGTAATAACACATAAGAAAATAATGGATAACATATATAAAAAGTTTATATAGCAATACAAATGGTAATACTATTTCGCAACTTTTTCGCTGTAATGATGTGCCGTAACGGCTTAACACCATAAACATTAAATATCTATTACGTTATAGTTATACTTGTATAGTTATACAGCTTGTAGTTATAGTGTAATGTCTATGCAGAATTTATATATACATATTTTGTCCATGAATACATGCATTGATTAAAAAAATAGTCCAAATGATAAGTATATGAACATTGTAAAACAATTTTTATAAAACATATAGAATTTCAAAGATATTATATATGTGAAGAAAAAATTATTCAAAATGGTTAGAAAAAAATTTTTTTTTGGAGAAATTAAAAGATTTCCATATTTATTTATTTAAAAGACATTTCAAAAAAATTGCAAAGAAAAATGTAAGAATTAAAAATTATTTGAAAGAAAAATATAAGAAATCAAAGTTATTTCTTTCAAGAAAATTTCTAATTTCTTTCAAAGAAATGAAAGTTTCGAAACACTGGGGTGTTATCAAATAAGGGCATTTTTTATTTTACGAAATTGATTACGACAAAGACCTTTTATAACTAATGGAATACCGATATTATCAATATTTTACCAATACATCTCGCTTAGTAATTTATGATACCCAGTAAAGATGAATAATCCTGTTTTAACCTGTCAGATTGCCTCAGTAATATATTATCATGCCGATAATTTGATGAGTATACATTAACCCACTATTTTCACTAATAAAATCCAGAACATCGTCACCAAAAAACCTTTAATTGTAATATAAAATAAATAACATTTTACTGTTCTGCTATAGTTTCCCACCAAAGGTGCGAATGCAACGCTGGATTCATCAATAAATTCTTATCAATGTGTTCGATATTTAAAGATGAATTACTATTTTGAAGACAATTAAGAGTGTCACTTTTAAATAATATATAATTTTTATTTTGGAGTTTGGAGTCTGAAGTAATCGAAAATAATAAAATTAAACGAATGTTTCATATGTTTATATAAATATTAAAATACTTTTTTATTATAATCAGATTACAACAAAATAATAAAGCAGATATAATATTTCAATTTTGTATCTATGACAGACATTATATTAAATTAGTTATCTCAATGTATTAGATTCTGTTAGTAAACTGAAAAAACGAATAAAATATTACAAACCCTAAACATGTAATATATTAATTGCCGTCAAGTGAGGAGACTTGGGACAGTTTTAGTGGTTTTTCTAGAATAGGCAATAAACAACTATTTATATATTTTCAGCAAACTTTGAGGCATGTTTTTTACATCCATATAGTAGGCTTTTGGTCACTATATCATAATTCGTTTGTATACACCATATGTAAACTGTGAGCAATTTTATTCTGTCCCAATTCACCCAATTAAGGGTGACTTGGGACAAACTTCTGTCTGTTCTTTTTATTGTTTTTTGCAAGTTTAATATGTATCATGAAATAAATATTAGTGGTAAAATTATATTTATATTAGAGATATTAACACTTATTCAAAACAAAGAACAAAATATAATTTTTTTATACACAAAAAATAACTTGGTAAATAATTTTTGTAAAAAGAATGCAAACATTTTTTGAAACTGGAAACATATATTTGTGGTTTTATGTGTCAGGTACACATCATAATTAATTACCAAGCACCTGTATATTATCAACATATGGAAGTAGTTACTTCTCTACTTCTAAAGTATATAGATACCTACTTAAATATTATAGTAGTGACTTTTAAAGTTTATGTTGATTTTTAACAAATAGGTATGTATGAATATAATAACCTAACAAGTCAGTCTATTAACATCAAACTCTAAAATACCTCTTCTCAGAAGCTTTGGATTGGCTACAATTGAAATAATTTGATCAAAATCCACTTCTGATAAATCTTGAATTTGAGGCCAAATGAAATGATTTGGTTCATTTCTGTATGGAATAACAAAATTTACTACAAAGTCTGCATTTCCATAAATGTTTTCATTTTGGCCCAGATATTGTTTGGCTGATGATCCTTTTCCATCAGAAAACTTAGCCAACACCCAACATTCCAAGTTTAGGTGATTGTGGCTTATAGACTTGGATCAGTTGTTTCAGTTTCAGACATCATAGATTGGTTTTCTTTACTTGATTCGCCATCCACCAGTACATCATATTCTCCTTCAATAAACTTTTTCCTGGAACAACTTACAGCTTCTTATTCTGTAATTTGATCATCAGTATGCGAGTTACATATAAGTTGATCCACACCACTTTTTGTAGTGTCTTGTCATTTCTGAAAGGGTGACATAGGACAGCTGAAAATGACAAAATTAAGAAAATCATTTGGTTTAAGTTAAATATGCATAATATTATAATTTTGGGTTGTAGTAAATATATAAGATATTAGTTTAAAAAAAATGATATATACTTACTGTCAAATTTAGAAGAAAGTTTTGAAATTTGAAGGAAACGTGGGTTTTAGATATTTTTAAAAAATTGTACACAAGAATTCAATATGGCATTATTTAAACAAAATTTATTCCGATGTTAAAGTATATCTTCTATAAGTATAAAACATATTTAAAATTAATTTATAAGATACTTCTATTAATAATTAGATTGAATGATATTTCTTATTCTATGTACCGTCCAAGTCACCCCCTTGATGGTATAGTCTGTTTATTAAAACAAATATTGCCTTAATTATGGACACCTCTTCTATTACTTCTTCATAATTTGTTTTGTTTCTTCGCAGTTTATTTTTACACTCTGTTTTTATTTTACTTTTTACAATTTTTGTATTTCGTTTTTTATTCTTTTAAATATTACATTATTCGCTTATTAAAATTTAAATTAATATCTATTCTATTTTGTGTAAATTTCAGATATCAAGAAATAGTCTTTCGTACAACAAATTCAATTTATTAAGAGATTGTTTATATGGATACATGAATATTGTCTCTTAAATTAATTTACAAATCTTTAATCTGAATTTAATTATTTTCATGATTTTTAGATTTTAACACTAATGATAATGCATACTGATGAAACACATTACAAATGTACACTTTGCAATAAATCATTTTATTCAAAATCCAACCTGAAAAATCACTCCCTAATTCATACTGGTGAAAAACCTTACAAATGTAAACTTTGCAATAAATCATTTTCTCAATCAACCTATCTAAAAAGTCATATTAGAATACATACTGGTGAAAAACCTTACAATTGTTCACTTTGCAATAAATCATTTTCTCATTTATCCAGTCTGAATATACACACACTAATTCATACTGGTGAAAAACCTTACAATTGTTCAGTTTGCAAAAAATCTTTTTCGAATTCATCCAGTCTGAAAAAACATACAGTAATTCATACTGGAGAAAAACCTTACAATTGTTCACTTTGTGGTAAATCATTTTCCGTAACATCCAGCCTGAAAAGACATTCATTAATACATACTGGTGAAAAACTTTACAAATGTACACTTTGCGATAAATCATTTTCTCATTCATTCAATCTGAAATCACACACAATAATGCATACTGGTGAAAAACCTCACAAATGTTCGCTTTGCAATAAATCATTTTCTCGATCAACTTATCTAAAATGTCATATTCGGATTCATACTGGTGAAAAACCTTACAAATGTACACTTTGCAAAAACTCATTTTCTAAATCATCCAGTCTGAAAAATCATTCTCGAATTCATTCGGGTGAAAAACCTTACAAATGTACACTTTGCAATAAATCATTTTCTCAATCATCCAATCTGAAAAAACACTCACTAATTCATACTGGTGAAAAACCTTACAATTGTATAGTGTGCGATAAATCATTTTCTCAATCATCCAGTCTGAAAATACACACACTAATTCATACTGGTGAAAAACTTACAATTTCCAACTGTATGTGAACGAATAATATTTGTAATTTTCTATATTTACTCCAACTTTTGTGTGTTGCTCTTTTTAATCGATAATTTTTCATAAAGTTCAGTGTTTTTAGCATTTTTATGCTGTCTTGTTTTTAGAAAATAATGATGCATTTACTTTTAGTTTTGAACACTATTGCTTGTAATTATCATTATTAATTGCATATTTCGTTTATTTCAGTGTGAATATGTTTGCATATCTATTTTTCATTAAAGTGCAAGTCTCTGATATACTTCTACATCTTTTTAAGCTAACGATTAATGCATATATTATATATAATATTACATATTTTATTAAGATGGTTGAAATTTAAAAGTAGTTTTCTATATGCAATTTTTTAAATTTACACCAAAAAGTAATTTTTAAAACTGATATTGTTATTTTTTATGATTCGCATTTGATTTATGGGCTAGTTTTTTTTTAATTGACCTTTAGTTTGTCAATTTGATTTTTTTAATATTCTATAATTGTATATGTTTGTATTCCAAACCTTTTAGATCTTTATTAATATTGCTTGTGTTTTGATTGTTGTAAAAATATAATTTTAGTCATTATCTTAATTGTTTTCCATTTCATGATTACCTCTATTTATTTTTTGTTTAGCTAACATTATTACTTATATATCCGGAACTCTTACTAAATAGATCATATCAGCGGAGCTTCTGTACATTTTTAGTAGGATTCGCCTATATCGAATGAAGGTCCAGAAAAAAGCTCCATATAGACGAATAATTAAGGCAGTCAGTAAGTATTTAATGTCAGATAAACTATTTGCGTTTAAAATAGCAAACAATAGATTTTTGATTCTGCCTGGACAAAGCCAAGTCATGAATTTCCGTCTCAAGGGGAGAGAGCAGTATCTGTTGCTTTCATGTGTGCATAGGTTGAGAGGGATGCTGTATTGTAATATTTAATAAATGACAACTACAATAACCCTACTCCACTAACAGATAAATCAATATTGCAGGCTGTAACTACTGGGAATATTACAACATCATATAATAGAAGAATTTAATGAGTGTGTAGAAAGATATCCTATACGTACATTGTGACTCATATACCTTAAGCATCGATTATTCGATTGTCTGTGCTTGATCATACAATATAAATGAACAAACTGCTGGCTAATCAAAAAAGAATAGATTAAAATTGTTCTGCTAAATAAATATAACAACGGAAGAATAGTTGTAACAGTAACTGGGTAATCATTAACAATATTAAACTGGGTCTTCATTACAGCAACTGGGTCATTACGCGTTGTCAGTCCTTCCAATTCTGAAATTTGTATTTCAGATGGATAAAAACAATGGCATGTCAATTTATCATTGCAGTGGCAGGCTAACTGGCGAAGTCTGATTGATTTGTTTGAATAAAAGATTTGATGCATTTTCGAAATTCTTTTTTAAAGAATTAACCTTTACTTTGTTCAAAATTACTTTGAAATAATCTATTTTCACTGATGTGACAATTTGCTATATTATTTTGTTTTTCCCTTGAGTTATTGTCAGAAGTTCAGCAGAATTTAAAACTGACGTTCCAGTTGCAATACAGTTTATTCGTATACGCTATCTGGTGCACCTTTCCCGAGCCCTGATTCGGTAAAGATCCATTCCAAATTTGATATATTTGAAATCTGTAAAGTAAAATACTAAGATAAATGATGTATCTGTTTCGGTATTGGATCGATGGCGAATCCAATATTAAATTTAATTTTTAATTTCAATCGTATTTTTCATTTCTTTTAAAATTGAATCAAAATGAGCTGTTTATATGGCGTCACTGGTTTCCTGATTATCATCGTAGAGTGTAGCAAAGCTCACTGCTTCTTTGCCATAAACATAGTATACACCTTGATGTATAACAAACTGATGGTGTGCATTACCAAAGTGGGCACTTTAATTTTTTTTGCCCACTTGCAACTGTAATTTAGTGAAAAGTCGACGTGAACAATAATTAGATCTCCATCTGAAACAGATTTTCTCAGGTGGTTTATTTCTTTCAATAAATGACACAATCAGAAATGGTGTCCTGCATATTGTTGAATGGCTATTTAGAGTTTTGTACGTTAAAGATTGGCATTTGACTCCCATACTGGAAATACTTGATCAAGGATACATTGACATGTATAGGATCAATAATGTTGACATTCTCGGTAACAGCATTTAAATTTTTGATGTCACATTAAACAATTTTATTAAAATTTTAAAATTGCATTGGAATCCTAGAGGCCATGCAGGGACTTGTGCAACTCATCTTATAAGATTATTATAAGAATTGAAAGTCTAGGGGTACTCCATCTATTCCTCTTCAAAAATAATTACACTGGCTTAATGTAAAAAATTGGATCATGTACTAATGCCTTAAAATAATCCTTCGTGCCATATACAAAAAAAACAAGTACTAAGTACATTGAACAGTTAATTCAGCTTAACAATACTGGTCAAATCTTCGCATGACTGGAGATCGTGCATTTTCGGTCGCTTCTGCTATCATATGGAACCAAATCCCCCCCCCCCTCCCCCCACTAAGATCAATATCTTATCTTGTTGTGTTCAAACGTTCTCTCAAAATTCATTTTTTTACCATTTAAATTTAATGCACATAAACTTTTGTTTATTATTTAAGAAAACTGTTGTACTATATTATTATACACGAATTTTGTACTAAGTTAAACTGCGCTACAGATATTGTTATGCGATAATGAGACGCTATATGTAAATGACTAAATAATATTATATAAGAAACCTTGTCATTGACATATTATTAAGTATCTTAAAATGTAAAAATAAGTCATTTATTTTTTCCCCACATCATTTATAGGACTGTTGATTTTTTACTTGTTTAAATAGTCAAATTATAATTTTTATAATCTTTTATTATTTTGCTATTATTTAATTCAATTTTTGTTATTTCTTGTGTAATAAAAGGAACAATTCTTTTTTATTTTAATTATAAATAAATATAAAGCCAAATATGAATTCTAAAACTTTTCATATTATTTGGTAATATTATATTATAAAATCAAGAAAGGTTAAATATTAATTTTGTTAAAACATATTACAATTTATACAGTTTTTTTGTATTTAGTCCCTGTTTAACACTTGTTCATTTAATTTTTTATTGCTTTTGCATTCTTTTAATTTTCATTTAATTTTCCAATTTTTGGTAAGTTTTAGGCTTTTTATAAAATTTAACTATAAGGTCATCTTAAAATTGTGAAATTTATTATTATTATTAATTTATT
Organism: Vannuccia rotundouncinata; assembly: GCA_034780395.1. NCBI lineage: Eukaryota > Metazoa > Platyhelminthes > Proseriata > Coelogynoporidae > Vannuccia > Vannuccia rotundouncinata. The sequence continues at coordinate 666 of JAUZNC010006084.1, read as the reverse complement.
AAATTCATAGATGTTATTAATCATTATTATAGCTTCAGTTTGAGCAGGTTGAGAATCTAGAACAATAATAAATAGTTTTGATACATCTAGAATGATTCTTCAACAATTTTTATACAAAAAATAACAATATACAATCAAAGTGGCTATTGGTACCTACATATATCAACATTTAAAAATTATTTGTACATAGGTACATCAGGGGTGCATAAAGGGGTGATTCCAGGGTTTCAGGAAACCCTAAAAATTAATATGGCACCTATTTTGCAAGGGTGAAAATATTTTTTTTTTGTATAGATATATGTTTTTCAACAGAACATTGCAAACTTTGCAAAGTAACAATATAAAAATATGGGATATTATGTAATTGTCTGCATGTTTGATAGTTAGTAAGAGTTTATGGATGGAATAATAGCCATGTGATCTGACACAATACTAATACAACCTATACACCATGGTAGATAGAAAAGGGAAATAGAATAATACATTTATGGAATAAACAAACACACGCAAGTGATACGGGTTAAATGTTAATAAAAAACATTTCTTCCACTTGAGGAGAGAGGGGAGGAAACTGCGGCGAAAATGTTCAGAATGGCATCGGAAAGTATATTTCCGTCTTCGGCGAGTTCCATACCGAGGGGATCGGTTTTGTGTTTCTCGAGGGTA
>JAUZNC010006073.1:0-24619 GCA_034780395.1 Vannuccia rotundouncinata | reverse complement strand
TCTTAATTATTATTAAAAAATTCAACTTTATTAATAACATTTAATAAATTATTATCACATAATCATTTAGAATAAAACTTTTAATGGATTCAAAGTCTGCTTCGAAACGTAAAATTAAAGATATTTGTAATGATCCTTTGCCTTCAAAATCGGCAGATCGGTAATATACATGGTGGAAGGATTACGTAACGTACTACGATACACACTTCGAAGGTAAAGGAACATGCATTGCTGAAAAACCGAATGAGGAAACTTTCCTGTGTTATTTTGATTTCATTCATAATTTGGGATACCAAGATTCTACTTTACGGAGTTCTGTTATAAAATGTATTGCCCGGTAACCGTTTGGGTCTCAAAATAGAACACATTCCTAAAGTTGTCCACTTGTTAAAAAAAGTATTCCGCCGAACGTACCACGCCTATTAAAAAAGCAAAAAATAGATTGAAAGATATATAGAAGTGTGGCTTTTGATGACAACTCTAATTTGGTTAACAAAGTTATTGCTATTCTTGGATATTATGGTGGATTGCGTCTGAGAGAATTAATTTAAGAGATGTGTTCATTGACATCTAAAAGGGTAATTTGGTTTGAAAGTCAAGGTTTTGGGTAACTTATATCTAAAAAGCAAAACGAGGAAAGCTGTTGAAGATTTTGGAAACTTTGTGATTCTTATTGGTATTTTCTCAAACAAGGTTAGTAGTGATAGATTGATCTTGACTCATGAGAGCTCAGTTTTCTGCAAAGAACCCATGGGAAAGAATACAATAGCAAATATGGGCAAAAATTTTGCAATGCATATTGGCTAAAGTAAAGAGGACGAAAACAAGTTTACTAGTCGTGGTTGGCGACGAAGTTTCGCTCGAGAAATGTCATCTGCACAAATTAGAACATTCTATCGGGGGTCTTCGGATAAGATTGCAAATGAATACATCGATGATAAAAAAAGGCCAGAGTGGAATGTGGATAGACTTTATGAGGAAAAAGAAGTTAACTTTGAGGAATCAAAAAATATACCAAACAAACCAACGATTGTATTGAAAAACATTAACAAAGTACTATCAATATTCAGTACAAAAAATAATTACAAAATGTGTATTTTTCCTAATTATGCATTTATTTGTGTATTTGTATGTTAAATAAATTTCTGTCCATTTATTATACAACGATTTCAATTCAAAGGGCTAATTTCATAACAGCGGAATCGTTGAAAGACACTGAAAACAACACTTTTCATCCCGCTGAAATAAAAATATAAAACTCTTTCTATATACAATGTTATTGAACATTTTTCAAACAATTACTCTGAAAAATTCTTTTAAATTTTTAACAATTTTCAGAACACAAAAGTATAGATTCTTAGTATTATATAGACTGTAAATAATTATTTTTCATTATAAGCTATCATCTTATATTTGCAACAGGGAAGATTTTATAATTGACACGTATATGAACTAAAATTTACAAAACTATAATTTACTAGAGTATTATATGAAATGTGACTATCTCAAAGAAATTTACTTTTTTTATTAAAACATATTAATGAAAATACACTTTAATTTGGATCTCTAAAAGGAGAAAAGTAATGAGACACTTCCTAGTTTTCTAATCAATATAGAGTGAACTTAAAAAGTTATCATTAAAAGCAATTTTTCTTATTATTATGAGTCCTTAATAATCTAATGCATTTGAGATTGCAAAAAATACGTTTCATATTAAAATCTATCAATTTGAAGGGATAGATGCGAAATATTCCGTACAATACAAAGCAGGATCAATGATTGACAATTATAGAGTTAGATATGTGTCTTATCATTCCACATAACTTTTCAGATGGCTATCGAACGAATGACATAATACTTAAGTGGATATCAGAAGATGTTGGAGTAGTGATTCCAAAGACAATAGATATTCCTGAATATTATTTGGAAAAAGTAACAATGGAAGACTGTACTTCGGGATATGCTCTCACAGGTATCAAAAAACTATTTTTTCTATAAGGTGTCGATTTTGATATTGTTCTAATGATTTATTTATTGAATATATAGTTTTTATTCCACTATTGTGACACGGCTATAATTTTCGTTTTACAAATCGTTTAAGAATCGAAATTGCATTTTAAATCTTTACATTAAAATAGCGAATTTAATACATATTTTATAATTGTCCTCGTAGCAAATAGGTCACGTTCTTTCATATCGCATAGCCAGTTCATGAACGAGGTAACATCCTCAAAAGCTACACCACGACCACTTGCATATTCATAATACCGCCACTACCATTTCTCATGCGTAGGTGCGGATTTAATGTCTGCAAGATGTCTCCTGTACGGTTGACTAATTTTTTTAGATGAGGAAGCCAAGACACAATGTAACTAATTGTAACGAGTTAGAATATGTTGTTAATTTTGTTGTTGAAATGGATTATAATTTAGTTATGTTTTTTTGTTATTTTTTTAATCTTCAAGCAACATGAATTTTCTAATTGGTTGTCTGACTCCATATCTTTAATTTGATCGATATATCACATAAAGTAGTGTATGTATAGAATTTTCAAAATTATTGGCATAATGTTTCTATTTATCTCACTAGAATACTCAAATCTCTTCTATTCTTAAATGCTCAATAATATCAATCGTTGGGAAAATCTCATATATAAGCGCACTCGTAACCTCGCAGAAACTTTTCATTATTCGTGATTGATGTCACACTCGGCCTTCGGCCTCTGCTAGCCATTTGATGGAATAATTAACTATTTAATTTAAATGTCGAAACCATTTATTGTATTTTTAAATGATATGATAATAATTAAAATAGGTGCCCTTGTTTTTTTCGCCTGCACAAAGTTAACCATTTGAATTTGAAGTCACATTTCTTGCTAATTAATCCAAATCTGTAGTTTGCAAAATGTTATCGTACTTTTCCTTTCCTTGAAGCTCTGTTACCTCTTAAACACAAATTATTTTAAAATGAAATTGAGCCAACATTCTTGTTTCATCTAACCGACTTTTGTCCACTTTTGTATTTAAATAATTAATACAGCAAAGCAAGCGGGCGTACTAGCAATTTTAAAGTGTAATAAACAAGTAATTTATTATTAATTATAACTTTTAATTAATAAGTGGTACTAACTTAGCTGCTAAAAATAGACATAACACAATCATTCAATCAATAAATTTTTGAATTACTCCACAAATCTAACTTTCAACCAAAAGATCGGGATAATAACTATAAAAATATCCATGATTTGATCGAGTATCGATATTGAGTTAGTCGAGTGCGTTGTTCAATACTAACAAAATATATCGGATGTTTAATTAATATTTAAAATAAGTTTTTAGTACTTATACTTAAAAGAAAATATACAGTTTAGTATAAATCCAAATTTGATCTATTTATAGGTTACCACACATGTCTATTTATAGGTTACAACACATGTCTATTTATAGGTTACCACACATGTCTATTTATAGGTTATTACACATGTCTATTTATAGGTTACTACACATGTTTGCGATGCAAAATCGATCTAAAACGAAAATTTACTTACTACATGATCCAAGTGTACGTTCCTAGTCTACTCGTTGTGATCCTCAGCTGGGTCAGCTTCTGGATTGATCATCATGCCACACCGGCACGGATCACTCTGGGCTTGTTAACTGTTCTAACTACCACAACACAAAGTTCAACAGCTACGTTAGTACACCCATACTGTCCCTCCTCTTAATATTGTTAAATTTATAGTTCAATTGATAATTAAGATTCACAGATATTTAATTATTGATTAGATGCAGAGACCCTCCTTTTAATCGCAAAAATTATATTTTTATTGTTGTAATAAAATAATTCTATGAAATTATTAATTGACTTTTATAACAATAGAAAATTCAATAATGTGATTGACAAGATATTTTATTAATTCAATATTTTTTGATGTTATCGTCCTATATTTTATTCCAAGGGAATTAGCAGTGAATATTAGCTAAATATCTTTGGCACAATTATTCAACGTTTTTTCGTTTTATAATTATTTTATTTTTCCTAATTTACATTTTTTAACAGAATAAAAAATTACAGTCACTTATTGATCTGATCTTATCATTCATTGTATAGTATTAAATCAAGTGTTACATAACTTTTTTCAAGATGTTTAGAAGAATGAAGAACATAACTAGTTATTTAAAAAAGATTAATCTATAAAAATAAAAAATGGTTTGTTGGACGGTTGATGTCTTAAGTAATTGAAACTGAAACTAGAAAACAAAATCAATTAAAATGAGAAAGATAATTTTACACAATGTTTTTCAAAAATCAATGAATTATGACAATTTTTTTAGATAAAGAAACTATTAAGGGTCTAATGAAGTCAAAATTCTTTGTTTTCACCGAAAAGTAGGTATTTCTTTTGCTCTATGCCATAGCTTCTTTAGCTCTGACTGCAATTATCTTTACAAATGTAACAGTTTTTAAAAATACTTTTAACATATAAACTTTCCACTTAGTTAACTATAATTGTCCTTATGGAAAAAATGAAAATGTAGTTTATTTTTCAATCTAAACAGGACATATTCTTAATATTTCTAATAATTTGTGTTTTAATAATTAATCATCAATTGAAATAAATATTAAATGTATCTAATTAAATTGTAAACTTTTAACAACAAAGGAGCAACATGCCTCGTGTGTCTTATGTCAAAGCAATCGATGTCTGGCTCAGTGTCTGTTTAATCTTCGTGTTTGCGGCTCTGATTGAATTCGCAATAGTCAACGTCTTACAGAGAAAACCAGGAAGTCACCGGACACTGAAGAAATGGAAAAAGACCTCAAATGCCTTGCATGTCATCAATTCTTTTGGGGTAAGCAGGAGCGATACAATCTCTTTTTCAATTTGATGTTTTGGTAAAAGTTTTATAAATGTAGTTTTAATGTAATATTAGCTTATAAATTAAAATACAATACAAGTAATTCAAAATGTTTAATAAATGTTTAAAACACTGGTTAAATTTATTTAACACTGTATTAACACTTTCAAAGATTGATAGTGACTAATTTTATTCACATAAATGTAAAAAATCTATTTTCATTGACTTTTATATTACACGAAGTTTGCACAATATTATTATATTATAGTGATTAACTCAAGTATCCAAGCTGTTGTATATTTCATTTACTCATTTCCTTACAAACAGTCAAAACCGGACAACAGTTTGGCAGCATCATCTCTGGGAATTCGTGAGGACAACGAGACTGAAAATCACTTCAGAAACAATCACTCGGCAGAACAGGACAATTCCTCAAATAATCACGTTGCACCAACGTCACAGAGACCAACTTCGGCCAGAAACCCGCTTTCTACTCGACGCTTCAATCAAATTACGCCGTATCTTGACTGCGCGAGTAATTCTGACCTGGATCCCGATAAACCCACCTTTGATCACAGCCAGAATTGCCGTGAAAAAATGTACTACTGGCTGACCTTTGGTCACTGTTGTGATAGTCGGCGGCCCGAGGAAAATTTAAATGAAGCCGAATATATTGATTTTCTATCGAGATATCTCTTCCCATTTGTATTTATTGTGTTTAATTGTGTCTACTGGGGTTATTATCTCAGCCTCTTATTTACCGACTCTAATCGATGAAGATTGTCATCAAATTTGAAAATATATGGATGAAATATTTTTCACACTCATAAAAGTTCTTGAATAGTTATTTAGCTTTTTTTAAAATCGTAAGAAAAATAATTAAAACTTTTATTTATTTGAAATATTTTAATTTATATTTATACTGATATATTATAGACTTTATTAATTGAATTTGGATATTTTTTATTTTTCGGATGGCTGTGCGATAGCTATTGAATACTCAAACAATAATAATTTTTATTATTATATCTTCTTTGAAAGAAAAATACAACTTGTGGAACTTATATATAAAATGTAACTAAATTTATTTGTTATGTTTGCATTTTGTAATTATTTATGTTATATGTCTATGTCAGTATTGTATTTGTTACTTTCATTTTACAAATTGTACAAACAAAAACTATTTTTATTATATATCCAAAAGAATTCGTTCAAACGATAGTTGCACCCTTTTTATTAACGGAGTTATAATAAGAATTTGTAAAATCATTATAATATTGACTTATTTTTGTAAAATTTTTGTAAATTCAAGCGATACATTTGAAATGGTTTAATTCACTATATATCGTTTTATTACAACAAATTTCACATATATTTATTTCAGAGAAATACAAAATGTTCTGTATTATTTTAAAAGCCATCACTGTATTAAATAGCTCTTACCAATGTTTGTGTATGTATTCTTTTGATTTAAATTTTAAATATATAGTATACTGTTAATAAAAATCATTATTTTACATTTTATTTTGTTTTTCATAGAATTATTTATTAAATTTTTTTTAATATTATTGTTATTAATTTAAAGTACTAAAATGTATTCATAATTTAAGAAAGCAATCAACAATTATCACATATTTTCTTATATAGAAAAAATATTTTTAATAAAAAATGTTAATAGCGGATTAAAATAACAAAATATGCTATTATCATATACGTAATCATTATATTGCATTTTGTAGTGTGTCTTCCTGACAAATGAATATATTATTTTAAAAACTCTTCAAGAAAGTCAAAGCAAGATAATTGTTTGGTTTTTATGAAAAAAATTTTTTTTAAATTAAATCGAAACTTTAAAATTTGTATTATTATATGAGAAGCATTAACTTTGACACTAGATTGTCAAACTACTACGATTTATACGTAAGACCATAAAATAATTATACATAGAGTTTTGACTCTTATTGATTCTGTATGCAGTTTAATTCTACTCTTCGTCTACCCATAAGCCTTTTCAAAATAATCATTTAAGAAATAATAGAAGTAAAACAGTTTTTGTAATAAAACAGTTTTTGATACAAATTTAATTAATTTTACTTTACATACAACTTATGTATCTTAAAATTCCTTGAATATATAAATTTTCTCTTTAAAATGAATTTAATTAAATTATATAATACTACTCTTCCTTTATCCATTTATGCAAACTTCATGGAAATACAACGATTTTCCATTGACAAAAATTTACAATGCAATGCATATGAAATCATTATGAGTTAAAATCTATGTAAAAGTGGACAAATCAATAGCAAACGGCTTAAATTGACTTAAAAAACAATTTCTCCAGAAAAACATATATACGACAAATTATATTGTTCATTATTATCGCTACGCAAACTCAACATTGATAAATCTCAAGGTCTACATAGATAAAACTATAAAGTATGTATATAACATCAAAAGAACTTACTTGTGCAAAAGATATATTGATCTATTTGGAACAAAATTTAATATGGCTTGCCAATCTAGATAAATAATACTACGATATCAATGAGTAAACAACAATGGATAACAATTTTGTTTTTTGACCTAATTAAATAAATCGTTCAACTCTATAAACAAACAAAATATGTAACCTTTTTTAGTAGACGCAGAAAATTTTGAAGATAGCTGAATAAAACTCTAAAGTTTACAAAAACTATATTTTAGTGTTTTGGATTTATATTAAATTTAGGATTCTCATTTAAAATACAAAAAAGTTTTTATCTAAAAATTAAATGAACAAATCAAGTATTTACAATATTGTTTAATAGTCTGACCAAAAGATTTAATGTAGCTTCATTATGCACATTTCATTAAAAATTGTTGATTTACAGAAACATATTTCAAAATTACATGTGTATAGTGTTTTCTAACCTATAAAAAAAATAAGACAACGTTTTAAAAGTTTCTGCAGAAATTATGTTTACAATACTATAATATTTTTTTGAAAATGACGGGAAATGAAGTACCAAACGATTTGATGGTTGCAGTAATAAAGTCAATAAAAACTTTAAATTTATTAAAAAAACAAGTCAGTAATTAAAATAGACATAAAATAATGTATTAGTATATTTTTAATATTTTTATAGATATTAATAATATTAATAATAATAAATAATACTACTTTCGCTATGAAAACAATTTTGTTTAAAGTTGTCAAAATTTGTATAATACTACTTATAGGTAGTACAACATATTTATGTAATAAATAATTTCTATGGTTTGAATCTATTTTTAACTGTGTTTCTTAAAATAGATTTCTACTGAATGAAGAGTGTTGCATAAATATTTAATTAAAAGGGTACTTTATTCAAAATATATTATTCTCTTTTGCCATGGATTTTAAAATGTGGAGACCATTTACTAAGGTGACTAATTAACAACCTATAAAAATAGGAAATGTTATATTTTATTCAGAATTTCTATAAAAATCAAATTTTGGAAATGTTATATGTATGTTAGTTGTGATAATTAGTGTTAAATTATAAATTAAGGATTGTTTTCAAAAAACAATTAGAAATATTTCATTGGTATAGGAAAATGAAATGGATAAATTGGCAGATTTTTTGTTGTCTTACTCTATAAACTTTAATAGATTTATCAATTCTACCTCAAAAATTGGCTTTTGAGTGTGAATTTCGAAGAAATACGTTGTTTTCATATTGAATTGCAAATTATATCTCTACCAGTTGATGATATTGTATAACGTTTCATTGGTGATCCTCCATCATCGCGTGAGGGGAAGAACTTCATTTGCCTAATAACGTTTAGGCATTAATAATAGGCCAACAATAGTGTCTCCAATTTTAATAAAATTTAATGAAAGAAACTCTTTGAATGGATCCACACCACTTCAACTGCAAGCTATTTCAAGAATAAAATTCATCAAAATGAAAAAGAACTCGACGTATCGGGACTAGCAGCTCTTCTAAAATGGTGACAAAAAGAAAGAAAAACTTAGGCAATTCTGTGTTTGATTTTTGAAAAGTTTGTAATTTAGCAATTGTACAAAAAAGGAATGATATAATATTAACATCTAAGTATTGATTAATTTACACTGTAACGCAAATATATACCTACAAAGTTTTCATGAAAATTTTAAAAATCGCTTTTTCGATCCTTCTTCTTGTGCTTTATAATGAAAAATCATGTTTAAATTTTAAAAGAAAATGATTTCATTGTGGATAATGTAGATAAAATGTTCTTAAAAGTATTATTTGATTTCTTATGAAAGTTTTCGACGAAAAGTCAGGCACATAAAATCATGTTTTAAGATATAAAAGGCTGATAAGCTAATTAAATACATGCAAAACACAACAATAGAAGCAAAACTTTTTATTTTAAGTCTTCTGAATGATAAACACAACCTTCTTTGGAAATGGTATAATGGGTAAAAATCAAGAGAATTCTTGTATAATGTTCAATTTATAAAACTCGTGTGGTGTAATGATGTTATTATTTTGTACTGTTGTTATAATTATTAAAATAATTTGTACAAAAATCAAAATGTATCAACTTTTGATTTATAAATTCTCTATAAATATCAATTGAAGAATAGCAAAACAAATATTAATAAAATATTTATGGTTTAAAGTAATTTTATATGACAGAATGAATAGAGGATTTGTTAACTTTTCTTGATAGCAAAATACTTTGTTAAATAATTGTTATCAAATATCAACATGTCGTAAAATAGCTAATGCATAATTCACAGCATGTTGTATCAAATGTTTTAATAAAAAAACATTTGCTTAGTGTAATAGTATAACTCTGCTTATAACCTCCAAATCTTTAAGTTTATAATTACACATAGATATCAGCGAAATGGGAAATTTGTTTGGAAAGTTCATGAGTTAGCTTAAGAGACCATTAATTTCAAGTTAATAAACTTAGGGAAAATATTAGGTGTTCGAAAATATTCAATAGTATAATGTTCGCATTCAAATTCATCTATTCCTAATAATTTTTTTCAAATGCCTAATTTATGAAATCCCCATAAGTGAGGTAGAGTTTTAAATTTTTCACTCATATTCCTTTAACAAATAGAAGAAGTCACTCTAATGCTTTAATGCCAAAATATTTCATTATTTTTGAAAACCTTTGTATTCAAAGTAGATTAAAACTGAATTTTGCAAAAAAGAATGCAATAAAATGTAATATAGAGTGAATTCTAAAAAAATTGTAATTGTATTTTTGAAATGTAGACAACTTAAAAAATCTATTATTTGCAAAATGGAGCTACGTATTGGAATATTTTAATAGTCATCAAAAGTAAAACAAAAAAGACGAACCAGTTTTATTTAAAAAATGATGGTAAAACTATTATTTTTAAAGTTATTTAATTAATTCCGATTGTTATTTTCAACATGTTTTTGTTATATCTAATATATCGGAGTGTGTCCGAGAGACGCATAAAAATGTATAATAGAATACAAAATATATAATATTAGCAAAGTAAAATATAATAAAAAAAAATAAAAACTCTCTCTTCTAATAAAATACTACAATAAAACCAATAAAACTAATAAAAAATTTGTCTTTATGTCTTCTTCAAAGAAAAACAAAATAAAATCGATTTTTTAATATTTTACTTTTAATATACATTTTATATTGTACTGTATAAATTATTATGTTTCTGATAGTTAAAAATTAATTTCTATTTTAAAAATTTCATACTTCCTATGTTTTAATATGCAAAACTAAATAAGTAGTATATACATATAAGTATTTTTATTTAATTAAGCATTACTGCTCCAATATAGATAAAGGAAGTTTACATATTTGCTTGTCGAAGATTAACTTCATATTAAGCAAAGTAGGTTGGATTTAGGCAGTAGTGTATTCGATTTGTAGGGAGGAATAATATCGGTAGTCGAACCAAACAATTGTTATGAAACCGTGGTAAATTTTTCATTTAGGTTTAGTGAATTAAAATGTCTAATAAATAATTGTGTGTTTATAATTTTTAGTTATACATCGTCAGTATTTTGCTAAAAGAATTTTTCATTTAAAAAATAAATAAATAAAACGTAATATAAGACAATGAAATTTTGCCAACTATCTGAAACAATTTTTTCTTATTTTTTTTAATATTGATAAGTATTTGTTTGTCTTGATGTAATAATTTTTTTATCACGATGCTTATTATCCTTTTCTATTTTTCTGTTTATTTTTTTAGAGACCTTTATTCTTAGTTCTATTTTTACAGTTGCGGGTGCAAGTTATGCATTAAAAATATATTTAATTTTCAGTTGTATGTTTAGCCCAATGGATAATTATTCTATACTTAAAATAAATTAATGTCAAATAATATTGTTCCCTATATAGTAGACTTATAGCCTTAAGCCACCGTATTTTAGGATTACATTTCATTCCCCTATTCAGAATTGGGGCTTCAGATAAATGACTGTCTTTCACATATTCATAAAAGAAATTTTCATTTAAAAATTGACGGATTAAATCAAGGATTAAGAATAGACCACGAACAAATTTATTCAATTTATAGGTCCGCAATTTCCCATACGCATTCATGTGGTTCGTTTTATATATTTTAATCAATTCAAAAATAAATTTAGTGTGGTTTTTAGTATATTTTTTTAACTGTCATAAAATGAAAGTTATCAACAAAATTGTTAAGCAAATTTTTCTAAATCATTATAATCAATTAATATCTGCATCCTGAAAAGATTGTTTGTGATTACTTTATTTCACCAACATTTCAATGTTGAAAATTATCCATGGAAGAAATCCTTTTACGCCATTGTTGGATATTTTTAATTATTGAGAAGACCTCCTTTGGTTGTCGCTGAAAATGAAAAGTATATTATTTTTTAGTCACTGGTTTTAATTTTACAATGAATGAATTGTAGAGATTTTAAATCCAAAATGTCCATCGTAGTACGGATACTGCAATCTTAAAAATATAGCTTAATTTAATTAAATGACCTTTAGTTTATTTTAAATACATTAAAGTATATTTTTCAGTAGCTAATATTTCTTGAAAGAAACTCTGATAATTATAATTATGTTTACTATATTAAGACAAGAATTCATCAATATATTATAACACAAGAACATTTAGAACCTTTCAGAAAATTGAAAAAATAAAATGTTCCTGTTTATAGGCTTTAACCATTTTCTGATACCTATGGGATATGACCTAATCATATAATTTAATCGTCAATAAATATATATATATATTTTTTTTTAAATTCTAAAAAAACAAAGATAAATTTTTAATTCTAAAATGTGAAGATGCAAGTAAATAAAACAATCTATTTCTTCGATTTAAATTACTTTATAAATGTTTGCAAATGTAATTCGGAATGATTTAAAATTTGTGTTGAATTTTTAATTATGACATTCTTCAAAAACGTTTACTAACATTTTTTCATAATTGTCAGATAATTTAGTAATAGCAAGAGTCTATCTAATAATGTCAATTAAAATAACAATATATATATAATATTATAAAAGTTTAACAACTCTAATGACAATTAATATTATTGTGAAAAAATACAAATAATATATAAAATAATAGAACTCAATTATAGCAAATACGGTGACCATTCTTATCAAATTTCGTTTCAACTTAATTTTATTTGTTGCCCAGATCAATATCAAAACACCCTTTCTTAAATTATATATATAAATAAATTATGTATATACATAAATTGGAATTGATAAATCCGATAATAATTCGTTCAACAAAAAACATTTAATAATATTCGAATGTTCGAATGTTGTTTTCTATAATTTTTTTTTAAAAAAACAGAAGAACAAATTCAAGATTTACTAAAAGAAAATATTTATTAGTAAACTTATTATATGACATATCTTTAATAGTATTCATCCTATATTGAGCAGCACGGTGGAAAATATTGTGAACTAAAACTATTCAGTAAGGAGGGAAAAGAAGAGAAAAATAAAGACATAGAGAAGCAAAGAGAGGAAAAGAGAAAGAGAAAAAGAGAAAAAACAAAAACAAAACAAAAAAGAGAACTAAAATGCGAATAAGCAACTTAAAAGAAAAAAATTCTTACAAGAATCATACCAGAATTTCGCAAGAATCTTTAAAAAGCACAATGTGGCACAATTTAACTATTCTATCACATATTTAAAAATAAAGATTAGAATTTCCTAATTAAAATTGTAAAAATGAAACAAATGGGTGTTCGCTAAGTGGCTGACAATTAATTTAAGGATACTAACTCCATATTTTAATAAAAAATGGATGATTGGGAAAAGAGTGGAAACAGACAATTAAGAAAATCAACACTTTTTCCCTTGATGAAGAGAACAAAATATTCTCCACATCTACTACATCTCCTAAACAAGTTATTAAAATAAACTATTACATAATCTTCCATAATCCAAATTATTGCAAGCATCACAAGTATGTAAATTATTTTAATATGAAAACTCTACATTCGCTTTGCTGTGAGAAAAAGAAAATATATTATATAGACTAAATAGGCCGTTCTTAACGACAAATTTTCACAAAAGCCTTTTCGGTGTTAACCAAACTAATAAAAAAATAAATGCAGAAAAAACAACATTTGCAAAATAATTTTAATTTAATTTATTGAATTTTAATGATATATTTAATAAATTTGCAAAATCTTTATGAACAATAATTTTCTAAACAACGAACTTCACTATATACTTAACCATTCAATCTTTTTATAAAAAAAAGTTGTTGTTCATAATATATTTATTTTTAATTTCCTATGTCAAAATTCATTGAAATCTTTTAATAGTAAAATAAACTGTTATCAATATTGAAACATTGATGTCCTATAAAAGATAAACTCTTACTTAACCCAATCTAAGTGGCTGATTTCACAGCAAACATTTTTTGGAACTAAAAGAAATATTTTCAACTCGAAAACGTAATCATACCGCTAATCGTATATTAGATGTATTCTAAAACAGGCGAGTTTTGAACATTTATCGAATATGTCCGAAAATACAACATCACAGGAATTGCAAACTGTTTTCAAATTTTTCGATTACTTCCATTATTGTGCCCTGAACATCGGAATTATTGGAAATGTTTTATTTCTCTGTTTTCTAAGATCAAATAAACTTGGCTCCCCAGTGAGTATGATTTTTGTCAATGCTCAGGCAATTGCTGACATTTTGGTCAGTTGTATTTCAATTTATTTAATAATTTATGAAACGTTTTCTAACTCATATACGCAAATAGTTGTAATAGATTTTACAATTTGTCGAATTACTCGTAATTTTGTATTCTATTACACCTTTGTTTTTTTGAGCGTCTATACAGTTGTGCTGACAACAATTGATCGTTTTGTATCCATTGTCTATCCTCTTGCGTATAGACACAAAAAAAGCGTACATGGATATCTGGCCCTAGTTTGTGCATTTCTATTTTCTATCCTTCTCGCTGCACCGCTATCTCTTCATTCTGATTTTATACAAGTCAAAAATGAAACAAGTGTTTCTTATAAGTGTTTAACTGAAATTGAATTCTACGAAAACGAAGTTCTCAGCAATTTCATGAAGATCTACGGTTTTCTTTGGGTGTCATTCACATATTTCTTGCCGACACTAATTATCATCATACTCTATTGGAAACTGATTAGTGAGTTGCGCTCGTCGAAGCATTTTTGTGAAAACCATTTAAAAGCAGAAGCATCCAAAACTTTTACTATTTCTGCGATAATTATTGGATTACTATTCATCGCATCGTTTTCCGTGGACTCATTTGGATATTTATTGTATCTGATTGAAGTGATTGACAATGATACATATTATGGTGGAATTACTTATAAATTGGGAGAATTTTTACTTGGTTGCAAATTTAATTTTAATCCAATAATTTACTTTTGTATATTTAAAAAATTTAGACGATATTTATATAATAAAGTTAAGTGTGTTTTATGCCAGAAAAATATTCTAGTTGTCACAAACAATTCTCAAAACACAAGATTGTAAATATCACTAATTTCAGTGAAACAAGTGTAATACATTGAATCATATGAAGTTTCAAAATTCAATATAAGTTTTTTCTTAATATTTAAATGAATATTTTTGTTTTAAATGTTAGCTATTTAAATACGTAATATTATTTTTAACACACATAAATGATAAATATATACCAAAAAAAAACAAGGACATTAATAATTACAAAAATTGTGTACGACATAATATTATACAATTATTAATAGTGCAATAATAATCCAAATGGGCTGGCTGTTATTGCTATTTAATGTTTTGAAGGATTTCCTTGAGCTGAAGAAGTAAACTAAAATTGATACAAATATAATTGGTCTTGAATTAAATTGACAAGAAAACAACTAAAAAGGAGGAAACTGAGGAAACGGTAAACAAGGAAAACATTAAACATTTGATTGAAGGAAAATATTCATAAAATGGGAGCTTTGTTATATTCTATGATATACTCAATTATATATTAAGAAATATAATACATAGATATCAAAATCATTCATTTGGTACAGAACGGATTCGCCAAAAGTTGTTAAATTATTACGTCATTTATCTAATTTTATTTTAATTTTTCAATAGAGCAATGAATAAATTTGCTAGCTAATATTTTTGTACGGAAATTAATAAGATTTCAGTGTGATCTTTGGGTGATCTCTGTTTCTTAAACCTACATTAATGTAATTTATGTCATAGTTCGTCAAGTGGTAACAGTTCATCCTGTGAGTAATGATATAATAATTATAAAAGTGAATATATCATCATCCATTGAGATTACCATTCTGTACATTAGTTTCTGTCGTTTTACGAATTATCTTCTCATATATTCTTATCTTTCTACATTGATAAAATTACATTTTTTTATTCTGACATTAATAACCTAAACCTGAAAAAGGGAACAATATTAATTATAATTCTTCGAATTTCAGATTTTAAAAATATACGTAAATGCATTCATACTAAATATTTGGAATATAAAAGCTAAATATAATTTTAAAAAATAAAATCACAATAATGTTTTAATTATATTCCAATATTTATATCAATAGTTTATATTGTACATTGAGTTCATTATTCCATCAAGACACTATGAATTTTTGGGATTTCTTGATTTCCTGATCAAATCAGTTTTCTCAAAGGTCAGGGAACTCTAAAAATTAACTTACTTCTATTATTATTACCCCCTGTGATAATTTTCCTTAAATTATTATGGTCGCTAAGCAATCGAGCTCTGCCATTTCCATATCATTCATTAACTATAGTGAATAAACTGGTTATTCATTAACTGGTAGATTATTTAGAAATATTTTTATAATCAATTTAGGGAAGCTATTGTATGGTTTATGAGTAAATAAAACCTATACATGAAATTGACGTTTGAGCAGAGTTATATCTGACAATTATAATTTAATAAAAGAAAAGAATATCCATAAATAAACATATTTCATACAATAAACTGTTCAAGTAATATGAATATAAATAATTTTTATAAACAAGTTTAAAATAAGTAGCTCGAAATCACAGATGGAAGGAATTATAAAAAGAATCTTAATAATTAATATCAAAAGTATTTTAATATCTTTTTAAAATATAGGTCATTTCGTATTTAATTTCGTAATTTAATTGATAGTAAAACATATTTACAAAAATGCAATTTCAAAATTAGACAATATAGTAACAATTGTTTCTAATGGCTTTGTAGAACAGAAAAACTTGGAATATGCTCATGCAGAAATCGGACGATCTCTTCATGGCTTACAACGTAGCGCATTATAAGTTGCAGTCAAATGCCTATGGAGGCTGCTTGAGTCTTCTGACATAATTTACTTATTATTATTATTAGTTGTGGTGGTTCGAAATACGTGCGGTCATGCGTTGTCGTGAACTAATTTAATGTTTTCTTTCAGTAAAGGCTGAAGCTGTATTGCAAAATATTAAAACATCTTTTCCAGAAATTCAACATAAATATCAGAATGAATGGTTTTTTGGTGTGCTAGCAATTTTGTCCATTTTGTTACTTAGTGATGTCAAGTGTTGCTATACCAACTTTGGTATCGATCGGAGTTTTCCTTATACTGGATGGACACAAAATGACAGGGTAACTTTTTTATGGACATGGGGTATATTTTAACCTTTAAATAGCTCTGTAGGCTTTATAAATTTATCGATCGGTCCTATATTTTAGGAAAATGTGCGCTATAAAATTCTATTTCTGGTAGGTGCCATCAGGTTTTTGATTGTAGGTGGAAGGTCTCCTTCTGGTCGTATTTTTAATCTGACATGGTGCAGTGTAAAATGACACAGTGTAATCTGACAAAGTGTAAAAATGACCATGTTTATATTTTTTTAAATGGCGCTATTTGGTAACTAAGCAACCAATGACTTTGAACTTTTCAGACATGGTGTTTCTCTTCCATACCTAACTTTAGGTCAAAAAAATTATCGATTATATTAATTTTGCGGTTTTTCAAATATTTCAATTTTTATAAAACCATATTTTTATTAAGCATATCATAGAATTTATAAATAAGAAACGACCTATATTATTTTTACATATCATAGAATAAAATATTGTAATTAAACGTATCCAATTTGAGAAAAATGGTTTACGTTTCCCACAAGAGTTAATGAGCTGCGAGTTATCCAATTTTAGGATCACGATCATAATTCGTATTCGATCTATTAAATAAGGAAAAAGAACATTTAATTGTATGTCTTACTCCTGAACCAACCACTCACCTTTTCATTTTATTAATTCACTATTTTAAAAGTTAAAAGAATATATTTAAACCTACGGTAGTAGTTTAATTGTTAGCTCAGTGTTTATTTAAAGAACTATTTATAGAACTTGAGGGCAACCTACGTAGGTATTATAGGATAACCACAAACTAGGCATTTTTGACATAGTCATCATTAAAAAACTGTAAGACAGGTCGACATATTTTATATGCGTTGGATAGCTCCGTCACAATTCTATCAGTTTTCTGCTGCTATATCGGTTGTTTATTTCGATGACACGTCATTATAAATAATGTTCATATTGAACAAAAAAGTGTAATATTATTATTATATATTATATTAATATAAATGTGTTAGCTCATACCACAAAAGAAATGATATACCATAAATTGTGTTAGCTTTTACAAAACTATTTTCTGATTTTTGCTATCTACTTTTTTAAATTATATTAATACCTATACGTAGTTAGCACAATTCAGAAAATTAGTTTAGTGAGAGCTAACACAATTTATGGTATATCATTTCTTTTGTGGTATGAGCTAACACACTTTTTGCCATTTTGGTTAATAATAATAATAATTGTAGGCATATTATAGTGCGTATTTTCAATAAATTATTTAGAATACTATATCTAAATATGTTAACCTGTTAATATAATGTTGAATATATAGTTAAATGTTAAAAAACTAATATAATGTTAAATCTTGTATAAAAGTATTAGGAAGATAGTTAGACGTAACTTTGCAGAAGACATTCAGTTCATTCTTTATTATTCTAAAGTATCCTTCTAACTAGAATTTATAGCATTCAATTTGATCAATTGGGATAACGTGCAAAAGTTATCAGATTATGTATATAGTGTATTGTTGACAGATGTGGAAGAAATAAAGTGTTGCTGGAGTCAAATTGAAGACAAATTGTCGATTGAATTGAAGAAACTCTGAAATAAATTGTCAATATTAAAATTGATTATGAAATTTTAATATATTATTATTCTGGTGATTTTCTAACAAAATCATACTGGTATATTTGACTTGATTAATAAATAGCCTATATGATTGAACGAACAACGTCCAGAAAAAACTAAAACTTTTTTATAAAATGATAGTAGAATTGTTGTAGATGCGCTAGTTTCGTAACAATAGATTGGAGCACTATTTAGGATACAATTAGTTTCAATAAAAAATCAATAATTATACACATTATTAAATCAAATTATAATTTTTAAGTTCCTGCAATAAAACAGTCAATACAGCCTAATATTTCCGGGACTAAATTATCTGTTGCCCAGGTTTAGGAGTGATTAAAAATGATTTAGAAAGATAATTTTTTAATTAAATAAATAAATAAATCATAGGTACAAAGTAATTTCAAAACATTATAAAATTTAAATCAAATCATAATTTTACATTGAAATGAGGATATTATGGATTTAATTTTTCAGAACTTAAAGTTATAATGGGAATTGGACCAGATGGACCGCTACAAGTCAGTCCTGTATATCGTGCTTTCTTTTTCCTTCCCATTAGAGGCTTTCTCTGTTTTCTATTTTGTAATATCAGATCTTTTGCATTGGAAAACTTTCCAAAATCTCGTTTATGTGTAAGGTCTTGGAATGATTCTACGAGGGTTTTAGAAAATCTAGTTTGGGATCGTGATCTCGGGCGCATGCAATAATCACTTGGAGTAGACACGATTATTAGTTGTTCGTTTAAAGTTGTTTCATTTGGCGATTCATCAATATTGAACTTAACAGGAGATCTATTGGATCTCCTTGAATTGGATTTACATGATAAACGACTGGAATTCAAAAGAATAGATTTTCTACACAGAGATTTTCTTTGTGCGATGTTGCTCTCCATTTTTAATTGTGCAGACTTTATTCTACTAATTTTTCTCTTTTGGAACGTTGTAGATATTTCATTCTCTTCATCACAACTGTCTTTATTGTCTGAAGTTGGTGTAATTTGACTAAGCCTCTGCTCACGGCTGTTATTTTCTTCAGTAGGTAGTTTATTCATAATAGTGTGATTTGTTGTTAGTTTATTTTAATCCCATGTGTGATTTAAATTATATTATCAACATTTTATCAGAGATATTATAGTATGTCAAATTATTGCATATTATAGTATATCTATGGTTTACCCAAAGTATAATCTTAGAATAATACATAATAAATATAAATTTTAAATATAATCCATAGTCAATGAAATAGACTAATACTGATATGATTTAAAAATAACGCAAATATAATTTTTCATAGAAAAAAAATATAATCCATAGTCAATGGTTTTGGGGGCATAATAGTTCTATAAGTTTTTGTTGACTGACGCAGCCTCATCTTATAGAATTTTAAGCCCTTAAAACCATAGACTATTTCTATTATTGTAATATCTATAATAAATTAATTACAGAGTTTCAATGCATTCAATTATCAATCGTTAAGATTTAATATTTAATGTGAATATATACCGTATATAAATGAAATGCGCTCTGGACGTTTTTTTGTTCAGTTTGCCGGTCTAGATAAATGATATTTTAGTCAATAATTGAAAATGACAAAAAAGATGTGCTATCACCTGCCTTAAATTTTTTTTTAAAAATTCAAATAATTGCAATTTATTATTTCCACATCCTTTCAAAAAATATGAAAATTGTTTCTGTGGTTTCAAATATGAGAGACAATGGCCGGCAGTCATCAGACTTTGCTGAAGTAACTGGTGAACACTTTAATAAAGTTTCCAGAATACAAATACCATAATTCTTCGCTTTGACAATACCAAAGAAAACAAAAAACAAGACATTTTCCGATTTCACGGAGATCTGACCAAATAAATTGTAATTGAAGCTGACACAAAAACCAATGTTGTTAGAATTACTTTTGAATGAATTATCTGAAATGTATACTGATATAACAAAAAGTACTGGTATCAATTGTGTATATATTTTATATATCCGATAGTATTGTTATATCCATAAATGTTACGAGCATGTGACCTCATTGTTGCACGGAGATTTAAATATCGATTTTTGTCATAATTTGAGTAATATATATATTATTGAATAATGTTTTAATTTTTATTGTTGAATGGAATTTTAGCATAGAGAGGACTCCAATATATTATAATTAACTTTTAACCTTCATATTATAGGATTGTTCAAGACTTTAGAGTGCAACAATGTAAATCGATTGAGAAATATATCTTTCATTTTTCCTATCTCCCCATATAAAATGTTTACGGTTAATTGGAGGTATATGTTAATGGTATACATATATATATCATTAAGGTATATATGTACATCTACTGACAATTGTATTTGTGAATTTTTTCCTGTATTTTCTTAATTTAAATATGGTTAAAATTTAGCGTGCAATAACGATGTGTTAATAATATTGCGTCTAAATTGATAAATTCATAATTACTGTTCATTAAATACATATTATACCAAACGCAATAATGTATTATGCGAACCACAACAAATCGATCTTCCAATTATATTTGGTAATATCTGCTACTAAAAACACCAATTATGCCAAACGCAATTATGCGAAACGTCTCTATGCAGCCATATTATTACGATATCAATGGTTATAGGTCATCTTAGCTCTTAGCTAAGATTACGTTTTACTAGTACTCGGTTTGGAAGTAGAAGTCAGTTTTCATTTTTTTAAATATATAGAAAGTTTACCTATACATATAATTTAGGACATAATAGGTGAAATCAGAGATAAAAGCATTTTTTAATGAGATATTTTAAGATCTTGTAATTTAATGGTTTCGGAAAACTGAGTATATCAGTTTGCTCTGTACTTCTAACAAGAATATAATTTAAAATAAATTTATTCTAAAAAGAAAAAGATTGCTCTGTTAAAAAAAAGAATGTGAATTTAAGGGTAACAATATTTTTTCTAAATATAATGACTATTATGTTGATAATCAGAGTAAATTTATAATTTATAAAAAGTATGTACTAGGTACCTATGTATTAATAAAAGTCATCATATTAGTACGTATGTATAGGTTGGACTCATCGCTATCACACCATGATGAGTCGGCATTTTCTTTGCAATTTTGTTTTTTTGACTCAGACCTGGCGATTATTCAAGGCCCGGCGATTATTCGAGTATATACGGTAATTATTGATTAGGTTATAATTAAGGACAGTTGAAACATATTTTACAGATGTTACTCCCAAAGAAGTTTTTAGGTTGCGATTCTTTTGCCTTAGCAAGTAATATTATAAATCATCTATTTAAATTCTAACACTGCCGCCGGAGTAACCTTATTATTAATACTATATACCTATATACGTTGAATGGACCCACATAAAACGATTTGTTTGTTTCCATTGTAAATACAAATATAAACAATACTTTGTAAACATACTCAACAAAACTGTAATACAATTGTTTTAACAATCATTTCGAATAAGGTATAAGGTTCGCTAAAAGCTACCGAACTAGACGGTAAAATATGCAATATACATTTATTCTATATAATAAATTCCTTGATAAATATTTAATGTACATACATTTAAACAATACCTACCCGTGAATAAATAAGAAAATGTTGGTTTTTTGAAAACCTTGTTGCCTGGATTCATTGTCCTCTTTCTCAAAGATGTATTGAGCATACAATGAAACAGATGACAATTATCGTACTAATTTAACAAAAGAATATTACAAACGATAAGTATAAAAACAATGTGAAACAATTATCATAAAACATATAGAATTTTAAATATATATATTTATATGTGAAGAAAAAAGATAAATTATTGAAAATGGTTAGAAAAATATATATTTCAGAGAAAATAAAAGATTTCATAAAATATTTATTTGAAAGAAATTTCAAAGAAATTGCAAAGAAAAATGTATAAAATCAAAGTTATTTTTTTGAAAGAAATTTCAAGGAAATTTCCAATTTCTTTCAAAGAAATGATAGCAAATACAATAAATCTAAGAATTGTAAATTTTTTTAAAAATGAAAGTTTCGAAACAGTGGGGTTCTAATGAATATTTTAAAATATAAATTTATTAAAATGTTTGTTTTTGGTATTATATTTATTTGTTTCCGGTAAATGACATACGATTAGTATTCTCCTGCAATCTATATAATGTGTCGACCACTTGTATAAATATATAATTAATATAAATAATTGCATATTTTATTTTATATGTTTTTATTTTATAATTTTATTTCATAATTTTTTGTTATTAACGAACTCTAATTGCGTCTCAAAGCCCAAACAATTTTTGAAAATATAAAATAAAACATAATATAAGACATTGAATGATAAATACGTCAAGACATTATATTTTTATTATAATATTGAAAATATTTATATTTATATGTTGATTGATATAAATTACATTATAATATGAAATTTTCATCTCGTTGTTATCTCGGAATTCTATTTTTTTATTATTATACCCTATTTCAGATTATTGTTTCTCATCTCTCATCCAACTCGGCAATATTATACATCAAAATTTGCGTTGATTGAAGCAGAAAGAATTTTTAAAAATATATTTACAACACGTTTGAAACATGTTTCAATAATAAAGTTAAAAGCTAACAACCTATGCACTAAATTACTCATCCACATAAATTCTTTTTTTAAGTTTTAGCGTTAAAATCGCTATTAGACTTAAAAGCATCACTAATAAAATATTCGATATACAGTTCATAAACAAAATTTGCGTAAAATCCGAAACAATATTGAATGAAAACATGATTCAGAATAAAATTCATTTTTAATTCTTTAGTGTGATTTTTGACAGATAATTTTTTAATTAAATTAAAAAAATTTACTATTTAATTAAAAATAATAAGCTTTCAAAGGAATTATAAAGCTACATTAAAGTGTTGTTATTAAGATCGTTTTCCAAAATTTGATGAGTGTACCGGAACAGAACCGCCGGCACAGGTTAAACCTGAGTATTTCTTACCTTTTTTAGTTACTGGAGGTTTTCTAGGTTTTCTATTTTGAGTTAGCAGATTTTTTGCATTGAAATACCTTCCAAACTCTTTTTTCTCAGAATTATCAGGATATGTCTCTTCGAGGGATTTTGAAAATCTAAATTGGGATCGGCTTCTAGGGCAAAAACAGTAATCAGTGGCATTAGCCTCTGTAAGTAATTGATCCACTCCATATTTCGCTTTGTATTTTTCAAAAGTAAAATTCATAGGAACTCGAAATGACTTCTTTGAATCGGTGTTCATACCGGATTCTTTTGATTCGGTTATCATTATAGATTTATTAGAAATAGAATTTATTTGTGTCACACGATTAGGTGCTTGTGATTTCCTAAATTGACTTGGATTTGCAGGAGATTCTTTTCTAGAATTTAGTGTACTAAATCGTGAACGAAGAATGGCCCGTGACTCTCTGGAGCTTTTAGCCATTTGTGAAACGTTCCTTTCCATTTTCATTTGTGTTACCTTACGTTTACTCATTTTTTGGTTTGGAGTCATTGATATTTTCGATTCATTTTCTACTTCACTTAAATTATTACAGTTGAAGTGGGAGGGTGTTTGTATGTTCTTCTGCCCATAACTGTTAACTTCTTCAGTAGGTTTTCCATGCATCACAATGTTATATTATTAAACAAATATTTTATTGGCATGTATGATTTAACATACAATTATTTACATTTTAATGCAGTTATTGTATGCAAAAATTATAAATAATACAAATATATTATATCGATAATAATATATTTTATCGTATGGTATTCCTAATACATATTTCAAATCTACATCAATTGATATAGAAGAATGTATCAATAATAACTTTATTTAAATAATCAATGAAATTAAAAGCGTACAACATTAAATTGCAATGTATGACAATAAATGTAATAATTAAACATAAACAAAATTCAAAACAAAATTTTTTCCTATGGTTGCTATAAAAAGTTAGATTCAATACAGTACTAAAAAGTACTACTTTTTAGTACTGTGGAACTTTTCCAGTACTGTAGAAATTTTATAGATATAAGAGTTTTA
>JAUZNC010006051.1:14285-30737 GCA_034780395.1 Vannuccia rotundouncinata | reverse complement strand
GTGTTCAAGTAGCAGGAATATAATTGGATTTATATTTGTTCAATTTAAATAAATTGTTCATTGATTTGTCATATTTTTTACCGAATTTGAAAAATATATTTTTAAAATATTATAAAACAAATTTATAAAGTTTAAATCATTCTAACATTTTTTCTGACAAATTTTTTTAAAATATATTTATTCTCCTTACATATTCTTCCACATTGAAAAATCAGATTACAAACACATTTTAATCTATTAGAGACTTCACGATATTTTATATCGAATTTAAACATTAAAAATTCGTTCATATTTGGTTGGATTTCAAATAAAATTGTTGCTATGGTTGTGATGTGGAGAATTTCAGATTCTTTATAGCCTTCCAAAATTATTCATACAATGTTTAATCAGAAAACACGAAATATTGTATGTATTCATTAAATGTGAAGAAGTATATAGAATATATAGAAATATTATCAAAACAATTTTGTTGGGTATTCTAATTAATTATAGCTGACAATTTTGACAGTTTTCCTCACGCATTTAATTAAACAAATCTAAATTTTGTTATGAAATATGAAATTAAAACAATTTACAGGATACATTTTAAAACTATTAACAAATACAAACTTTTGCCTTGTCAAAATATACAATTTATGATTTTACGATTCTAAATAGATAGTGTGAGAAAAATTATTTGCTTAATGAACAAACCATCTGTTCAATTAGAATTAAATGTATGCTTTCAGTTGCAATCATTATAATATAGCAATGATTCCTTTCATACAGAAATCGAGACTATTTCTAGGTTCTCAATTGTTGTTTTATCTAAATAGTTAAAATGAAATATACCTCATTAACAATATACTGAGTTATTAATCAATTTTTCTACTTTCATCGCGGTTTTAAATAGACACACAATATATCAAGCCGCCGAAGCTCACCCGGGAACTCAAACTGACAAGAGGGCAGAGAGATGGATATCATAAAGAGTTTTGTAATCTATTAAAAAGTTAAGAGAAAAATATTTTGAAACTATTCCCTTAGATGTGTTCTATAAATTTATCTTTATTGCATCTAAAAAACGTAATCAGTTTTGTGAGAAAAGATGATATCGAATTCGCTTGTGTAGGATAATTAATAATGTTAACTTCTAAACGCCTTAACTTGAAAAACTTTGATATACAACGAATATAAAAGCAACAAATTTAAAAAAAATGTAATCTATTGTACACAATATAAGTATAGTTCTTTTAATAAGGTTTAACGCACATATATCTATTAAAACAAATCGATGGCTACTTCATTTCATAAGGAACGAAATGAATTTCTCTTTCTCAAGTAACAAAAAATACGAACGCAAATCGAGTTTAAGTTTTGCGTGTTTATTAAAATAGTTCGTAAAAGGGTTTCTAAAAAAATAAATTGTTAGTATAAATTAATTTATGTATTTAAAGAAACTATATATGTCAATGCATACACGAGATGTAATATTATGATTACATTTTTTAGTGGATTTCGATTTTAAAACAACATATTTTATCAATATTAAAGTAGATATAATACTTAAAAGAATTATAAATCGAAAATATGTTATTCATAAAAATAATAATGCTTGTTTCCTGTATTCGTAAAAATTTTTAACGATTATTAATAAGCTATTAAAATTATTATGTGTTCCTTAATTGATTAAATATTTTTTAAAAAAACAACAATATACTAATGCTAAACATATTATTAGATTATAACTTATATCATTGCAAGAATGAATAATAAAAATGCAAATTATTTTGTAACCCATTTTGCTAACTCTTGAACACCTTTGACAATACATGCCACTAAGAATGCCTTTATCTTTGCGTTTTATTACAATAAATATTCTTAAAAAGTGTTGATTAATTCCAATTATCACAGTGAAAATAATCAACTTCTTTTAATGAGGAACAGTGCATCAACCTTTAAATAGCTTTTTAGCAATAGTCGCTAAAAATGTGTACTTACAAATTCAAATTCGTCATTTATCTTAATGATGTAGTTGTTTATGTAAGTCAGTAACTTTTTGAAATCCTACATATAAACTGTATAACTAATTCGTATTTTTGTATAAGTATTTTCACAGCAAATAGATGAACTATAGGTGGAAAATTATTTTCAAATATGCGTGAAATAAAAGATGTGTAAAAAATTAACCATTACTTATATGAACAGAAATGATATTAATGAGAAATGTTAAAATTTAATTGCATGCGTGATCTATCTATCTTCGACTAACAATTATAAATTTGACTGGAAATATTTTTAATTGAAGTACTATTCGACATCTGTTCATTGATATCGTAATAATATCTGTCTAGATCGGCAATCTTAATTAAATTTGTCCGGAATAAAAACGAGCAAAGACACAAAACGATGAAATCTTATTCAACCTATAATTTTACAAATAGAGCTGTGAAGTTGACCAAATCGGGCAATATATCTTTGCACAAAGAAGTTCCTTTAATGTTATACATTTTAAGAGTCTTTATTGTCGTATATGCTATATATATAGAAATAAGTCTTTTGTAGAATAGCTTTTAAGTCAGTTTAATTTAATTTATTCCGTTTGCTGCGCTATGATATGACCGCTTTTATATTGGACTCTGCCTTATACCTACGAATAAAGCGTAGTAATTTGCCTATTGATAAGAGAAGCTTTTACGACATCTGTACATGTTTTAATTTTAAATATTATCGATAAAATTAAATCAAAAGTGATATTTACTCATATGTGAGAGGTTGAATTTAATTACACGCAAATATCGTAAGAATATATGCGTTATTAAAACTTAATCGTAAAAATGCAATATGATCTTAAATGATCTAAATGTTTAAAAATAAATCGTTGGATTAATAAAGAAATTTTTATTCATGACAAATGGTTTTGGGTAATATTTTAACAACAGGGGCCTCCATTGAAACTGTACGTTTGAATACATTGATTAGAGTAGGAATTCATTTAAACCATACATGAATTCATCTGTTTCTGTAATTTGTTACCCTTTTCTTTCATCGAAAACACAATTATACAGTGATATAGACACCCAACAATGTGTAGTATAGTAATCGATTACAGTAGCGATTGATTACAGATCTCACTAGTATTTTAGATAATAAGTAAAAGTACACTAGAAGATATGTGCATATTATTTTAGCTAATGTCAAGAGATCGAATACCTCCCAGACTCATTTCATATAGAAACCAGTCTAAACGATTGACCAAATTAATATCTGTATGACAAAAAGCGATAAGCAAGACATATTTCCATCAGTATTTTTGAAAATCGTTATTAACAGGCTTTAACATTAAAACAAATTAACTGATAAATGCATGGATATATTCACAAAATTTTGACTAAAACAAAAGTTATGGCATTTGTAACGAGTGATAAATCTTGACAATGCATTGCTTAAATTTAACCGGAGGAGCATTATTTTTGATTTAATTATTTAAATTTTATTTGTTATACAATATACCTCATTTCACTAATAACTTTATTTTTGGGCGTTTAATCAGTTCAGTTAATTTGTAGATACATTATATGATACATTTTTGGTTCCATCAAAATAAATGTGATGTTCGCCATCAGTTTTTAAATTATAATAAAAGAAATAGTTAAGATATATTTACATAACAACCATTTGATAAAGTAAATGTTAATACACGATAAATCATATGCTTCAAAGATGACCTCTAACGGATCTTTTAAAGATGTTTTCAATATGAACTCTTGTACTAATATGTATCTTTCCAAGCGAATTATTCATCCTGCGATGCTGTGTATTCATTTGACAGGGGATTTTCTTACCATTCTGCTTAGTATATATGAACTAAGTGAACCTTTAAAACACCAACAAGGCAGTAAAAATTGTCTAAATCAATACCAACTTGGTCGAAAGTTACTCGATAGAAATACGGAGGTGTGTAGGAAAGCACCTATAGCAATGTCATCTGGGGAATCAATGTAAAGAAAGGCAAGCCAAAATTTATTATGGTATATTTACAAGATGTTCAACTCTCCATAATTTATATGTAATGTCTTATTAACTTGACATGGAAGGCATTGCCATTGAGGGAGACGAAGCTGTAGCTATATCACCCAATTCATTAATATGATATTCAAAATATTAATAGGAAAAACTCTTACACTAT
This sequence comes from Vannuccia rotundouncinata, assembly GCA_034780395.1. Taxonomy (NCBI): domain Eukaryota; kingdom Metazoa; phylum Platyhelminthes; order Proseriata; family Coelogynoporidae; genus Vannuccia; species Vannuccia rotundouncinata. The sequence goes on along the minus strand of JAUZNC010006051.1, from coordinate 26,569 downwards.
TCAATTAAAAATATATATATTTGACCTTCAAAACAAAAAAAATACTAGTCAAAATATTTTACAAAGATGAGTTTGAAATTTTATGCCCTTACAAGACAATTGTATTTTGTATTATAATAATTGTTTGAAATTTTTTTAAAAATTCCTTTATTTGATTTTTAAATCCAAAAATTCTAATTTATTTTGAAACGTATTTTGCACTATAATAAAGATGTCCTATAATATTATTAGGTATTGCGTCATTATTCTATATATAAAAACATTTTTAAGATTCTTACATTTAAACATCAGAAAATATAAACCCCCATCTATTTCTGATTTATATAGGAATCAAGTTTCAATCAATACTTTGGCATTTTACTAGAATCTTAGATTACACTGATTTATTTCCTATTTTAATTTATTTTCTCTTATTTTTCAATCCCTACAATCATAATGTTGAGCTTTTTAGTATAATATCCTAATTTATCCTAATAGTATAATTCTTTTAGTATTTTTTATATGTATTATTATATAAACAACAACGAAATAATTAACAAAATTACCTTATTAATTAATGTTCATTTTCCACTCATTTGTTATAGGGATGTATTATATACGTATTTATATATTTCATAAATTCATGGAATTATACGTATAATTAAATTTAGTTATTAATAAGTGACAATCTAAGCAGATATATTTTCAAATACAAATATTCACGAATAAGTGAAAGTTGACTAACAATGTTGAACAAATGTAGCATTTAATCTGACTAAAATGATGAAATGATGAAAGCATATCGTCAAGATATTTTCAATATAAAAAAAAAATTTCATCTATAGCTATAGAATGAAATGGCGGACATCAGCATTAAAATTAATGGAATTTATTTAATTTAAAAAATAAAAATTCTCTTCTAAATAATTTTTGTCAATCAAAAATATTGATTCTGTAATTGTAATAAAATGCGGTTTCACACTTATTATGCAGGTTTAAAATGTGAATTTCAAAATGCCGCGTCGGTAAGGAATTATTACAGGAGACCCATTTTGACAACACAAACATTTTTGATAATAAAGTGTCTCGAATATTCGTTAAATTTGTTTACATCCAAATATCATAATAAAAATTAAAAAAATTATCATTATCAAAACGTGTTTACCTTTAACCTGTTCCTGTGTTATTCCGAGCATGTGCATTTGTTGTTTGTTAATCTGCGTTGTAGGCATTATTCAATGATTATAAGTGACTAACAATAAATATTAAAAAATTATATTCAAACAAAAAAGTAGCAATTTCTTGGTTGTATTTTGGAGAACTTTCCCTGGGTGATTTTTAAGCGACAAGTTACCAGAAAATGTCAGTCACAATTTTCTGTGTCGGAAGAAGTATCGGGACAGTTGTAACACGGTCCACAAATGTCGAGAAGTGATTGATAATCGGTTGAAAGAACCAACAAATGTAACTAAGAACAATCTCGTTTGCCTGGTCAAACGGTCACACAGCCTTAACTGACTATATTAGAACAAGTAAGATTGGGTCTCTAGTTGTACATTACAACCTCTATGTCATCGTATTAAGAGAGAATGTCGAGAGTTTCAGAGTCAAATTTTCGCGATATGCGGATAACGATTGAAGACGAAGCAAGGAGAGTGGTACAGAAGACGAGGATGAGAGAGAAGAGGAGGTACAGGGGAATATTATATGGAAAAGAAGTGGAATATGGCTATATTTGATTCTTATATAGAAATGGTTGTAATGTGTATAGTAACACAAAATATCTAGTTAAGGGGGAGGGAGGATTTAGAACATTTGGGGTGGTGTGCACATACTTTGGGAAGGATTATGGAAAAGTGCAGTGGCTCGGGAATGCTACACCACTGTTGAAAGAATGACAAATGAAATAAATCTTAGCTATTTTTCTCATTAAAAATAAAAAATGCTGTGACAGTAATTTATACGGAAAATGGTTATAAACACATCACCAACATTTTTGTTATATTAGCCCTTCAATTTTTATTCGACCGCTATGATTTTTTTATAGTTTCAAACAAATTTAAAAAGAATTAAATATGTGTAATAATCTAACTATTTCTTTACTTTAAATTTTGTATAAAATAAAACTGATAGATTCTAAGAAACATTTTGATTAATAAAAAATGAATTATTTTTCTAACGTAAAATATATTTAAAATTGCATGCTATTAGTATTAAGAATTTTTGACACACCCTGTTTTATTATAGTGTACACATAACAAATGTCAATTAAATACATTTGTTTGTTATTATTAAATCTAATTATACTTGTTCTTATTAGAATTTTCTATTTACATTTAAAAGGTTTTCGCTATAAACTTTCTTAATAATTCCCAGTTTTATGCTATAACCGCTGTTAGTATATATATATATCAAACTTGTCTATATTTCTAAATCAACATCTGTTTTCGAATTCAATAGTACCTATATTACATTTAAATTATAATTGTTTGCCTAGATATGGCAAGCATATATTCAAATGAATCAACAGTTGACTTATGTTATATAAATATAAATCAATGTCCTATTTTTGAAGCTAATATAATACTCATGTGATTTCTAAAATTCTGACAAATGTTTGCACATGTCTATATGAGTGTTTATTTGGAGACTTTTTTCCAAAGTTTTATTTGAATAAAATATTTGTTCAACTCGATTTAAGAGAAAAACGACATTGGTAATGGAGTAATCATACAATTGAAAATATTGCGATAGTGATGATTTTTATATTTTCAATGAATAAATTTATATTTAATTTATCCTAATTTTAGGAAAATTATTTTTCTGTCGCTTATATTACAGCTATAACAGTCGCCCAAACTATAAAATGTTTGTTTTCAAAAATGTTAAACCTAATTTCATAGACATTATATTAAAACTACAACATTAAAACTACATTCCCATGTAATAAAATAACCTCCCAGTATATATATATATATATATTATACATCATACTATGCACACTAAATATACTGGTGGTGCAGAAGTACGATCCTTGATTGATCTCTAAATAATCAAATTGTTTCCTAAATGCAAATAATTCGATAAATTTGCTGCTTTCTATAAAATACTATGTCGAAAACGTTTACTCATTCATTTCTAAAAGTCAGCTACACAAATTAAAAATATGGATAAAACAAAATTTAACTTAAATACGAAAGAATAACCTTTATTTTAAAAATAATCAATAAATTATTCCAAAAAATTGCATTTCACGTTTTTTATAACTTTAATAAACTTTATTACAACTAATTAAACATAAATGTTACTAAATTTTCTATAACAATCTCATAATAATGCATGGAGAGAAATTATATTTATACACGTTATAATTTTTAATTATAATATTAATTGCAAATTTATTGATATGACAAGGGCAATTTCTCATAATTTTAACTTTTAGATATGAGGACCAAATAAAGTCGTATATAAACATCGCAGTAAAATAAATTAACTGAATTCTAGTGGAATGGGTAAGATAAGTCAATCTGTGAAAGATCGATCACCCTATATACTAATACTGGTGGTCAGTTTATAAATGTTAATCCTCAATTATAGATCTCGTGCTGTATCAACAATTTTCAATGTTTTACACTGTATATAGACGACCCTGTTATAAAAGTGATTTGCTGAATGTATCTATATAACAGGAGCGATTTATTGAGTCTATATAAGCCGTGTGCCCTATGCGCAAAACTGATAAGTTCGTGTACGTATTATATTACTACATATACTTAATTTTAATGATTTCATTAAAAAAATGTATCAATGTAATTAATTGAAATAGAAATATTATTATTATTATAAGCGTGTATTTAAGAAAAAATAAAGGTACCAAATCCCAGAAACTGGAAAACTAGGTACTAAAGGTGTACAAGTAACATGAAACCGTAAATACTAAAATATTTAAATACAGAAATACATGTCAACGTCATGTACACAGTACAATAATATAGGCATACAGTATAAACATAGGATTACGTATTTGCAATTAACAGAATGATTTAATAGATCAATGTATGTACACGGTTTACACATGTGATATAAAATTGTATATGTAAATATATTATAGTGTGAATTTAATTATTTGTAGTGTGTGTAGTAATGTTTTCGACGATAGCTAAGCAGACAAATTAGCGTAAGGATTGGTTAATCTGGATTGTTGTGAATGGGATGAAAGAGTTTATTCTTCGTTCATGGTAGCTGTGTGGTTGTCGAAATTTGTTTGTTCTTTGTAGACAAGGTGGGATCATATGGTGTAAGACATGATTTTCGTTGATGTGAGCTTTATGGTACAGAGTATCGATAAATTATTTTTGCTCCCAATACAGCATTAGTAATAATAAAATAAAGTAAAAGCACAGCTGTAGGTTTATATTTCACAAATTTTCGAAGCATTGCTTCCTAGTCATGTGACTGAGCATATGAATTTGGTCAGAAATAAAGTTGCTAAATATACAGGTAGAAGAGTGTGCGCGTTACGCAATAAATTATAGATTGGATTAAATAAAATAAGTGGTCTAGAAAACAGTTACATGAAGACATGGGATTATAATGACTAAAAAAATCAATAAAAATTCAATAAAACTGGAGTTAGACATTTCACTAAAACAAGAAGGAAGAGAAAATTACATCGTGAATCAATAAATTAGATAAAGGAGTTCCTCGCGCTCGGTTTTGCTGTTGAGAGAGGGTGCACGTTGAGCGATTTTGATGTCCTCTTTAAAGCGCAGATTGACTTCCTGGTTGTCCCTTGCTAGAATTTACACCGTGAACTTGTCACTGCATACACGTGTGTGCCTGTAGGTGGAGGAATTGAGGTTGGAGAGGTGCTCGCTGTACCGTTTATGTAGAGCTCTAATGCTGCTCCCAATATACTCTTGGTCGCATTTGATTGAATAGAGGTAGTTTCTGCTGAGGTACAAGCGGTTATGTAGTTTGTAACTTGTTAGGTTGCAGATCGGAGGTGACTTCCGTTTCTTCAAGGCATTGCGTAAAGTGTAAGATTTTCGGTTGATTCGAACTGGGAGATTGTGTGACTGTAAGATCTTGCGTATTCTACGATCAATATTCTCATTGATGTACGGGAAATGGAAGTATGCTGGTTTCGTGGTTGGTCGCTGGAGTGTTCTTTTCGTCTTTCTGGCGAGGATTTTCTTGAAATCAGTTTTGAAAAGAGCTCCCTGTAATGCTATACCCATAGGGAGTATATAGGGAGTATATTGTCTGTATACGTTTTCTTCGAAGATGAAAAACGTGTAATTCAGGATGACAGATAGGAGTTTTGTGATATGTTCTATCTTAAATGCGAAGCATCTGTTCGGTTGTTCTCTTAATCTTGCGGTGATATCTTCAATGGCGTCACTGACTGGTATTGAGGTGTATAGGGCAACAACGTCCAGACTGAACGGGAAGTTGCAGGAGGCTAGTTGTTCCGCTGGAGTGCTCTTCAGTTGATTTATGAGAGTCTGTCTGTCTTCAAGGTGGGCGGATACATCTTTAAGCAAAGGTTTGAGGAGGTTGTTGAGTAGGTAGCAGATCTTGGTTGATGGTCCATTAACGGTGGAGACAATAAGTCTTACTTTTAGTAGTTTATGCAGTCTTCTTATGTGTTTTGATAAAGTGGTAGAAAGTGGACTTTAAATTGGCATTGAGAAACAAGGACAAGTAATTTTATCTTTCTATGAAAAAGACGCCAAGAAACCGCTCTTCACACATGAAGCTTCCGCAATTTCCTTAAAATCTAAATACAACATCGCCCACAACGAACTTACGAGAAGGTTAAACAAAGGCACACACGACGAAGACAAGCTGAAAATAAAAGACGATTTTGAGAACCTCCTACTCTCAAACGGATACAGCAAAACCGATTTCAAGAAAATCATCGCCAGAAAGACGAAAAGAACCCTCCAGCGACCAACCACGAAACCAGCCTATTTCACTAAATGGCCATTTCTTCCATTTAATTAATTATTATTATTTTTTTTTTCAAAATCTGTTTTATCATTAGATTTGCATGATTTGATTTTAAAAATATTATTACTACTTAAATTTGAATTAATTCGTTATAGGTATTAGGATCTTTACTTGATAAAACATAAATATTGTTGAAAGAATTATAAATTAATATCTAAAAACAAATCATCAAGTAGAAATAATCGAATACTGCTACAATCGTGTTATTTTGTACTAAACTTTTGAAGATTTCTGTAAAAAATTAAACTATATCATTTAGAATTATAGGTATATATTTATTAAACTGGGAATTTTAAAAAGAAAACAATTTTTAATTTAGAAAAATTAAAGAAAATTAAATGTAACTATTTAGGAAGCTAAAAATAACTTATGAAAAATATAACTTATTGTGAACACTTAATTATTGCTGATAATAATCCTAGTATACACTTCTGCATAGTATTATTTAACTGTATAAAATGATTTTAGTAAATAAATTTATCAATGTGGTGTAATAATATATAGAGTGGGATGTAAAATTTGCTTGACCTATATATATATATCTATATTTATAAAAAAAGAATTTGATTTTTATTCAAACAAAACCAATCAAATGTTAGAATTGTTAAAATATACAGTATAATATACAAATAAACAATTAAAGTCTGTATAAACAAGCGTAATTATATAAAAATTGTAAAAGTGCAAATATAAATATCAAGCAACGAATTTTAATTAAAATAATATATATAATTTAACTATTCATTAAACATGTATCCAAATTTACGACCAGTAGTCTGACAGTTGCCATAAGTAAAATAATTATGCTCTAAGTCTTCACTATTAGGATTTTTTTAGGACGAAACAAATTTACAATTAATGCCAGTTTAAATGAGCTGATAAAACAAATTAATTTTTATTTAAAAAAATAACAGGAATTGTTTACATCAGCTGTCTTAGGCCGAAAATGAGATTATCTAACATCTAATATTTTTTATGACATAACTATGTTAAAATGTGAGTACTTTACTTTTTGGGACATTGAAAAAACCTGATTTTTAATTTTGTAATAAATCAATTATTAGTGATAACAATTTTTTTTAATTTTTTCATGCTTAGTGCAGAATTGTATTTGGAAAGGGGAGGGGGGGACTTAAATCTTGCATTAACATATAGGTTGTAAAATATTTTTAAAAAATTATGAGAAACTTATTATAGTTTGTTACGAATCTTCTTTTATTTCACACTAAGCCATGTATTTTGATTATTTTGCCTTAGTTTTCAACTGTTTTATATAAGAAATTCCTGATTGTATGACAGATATATCCCCTATAGGGCTGCATGGAATACATGGTGGACTCTAAAGGGACTAGCCTGCATTCCATATATTTTATACATATATTTTAGTCTTTTCCTAGAATTTCTAAATAAAATGCCTGATGATAAGCTGAATATAATTAAACCTACAATTATAGATTATCAGCTCAATGTTTATTTAAAAAAAACTACTTATAGAACTTTAGTGCAACCTATGCACTGTTGGTATTATAAGATAAGCACAAACTAGGCATTTTTGACATAGTCATCATAAAAAAAAACTGTAACAGATGTAAACAAAATTTTATATATGATTTTGATAGCACTATTGCAACTCTATCAGTATTTCAAATTACATGTTAATATCTTTTATAGATCTTTAGTTATAGACTCTCAAAAATTGTCATTTTTTGTAATTCTTCTTCAGACCAATAACTATCCCTAAACCTTAACCAATTTTAATATTTTTTTCAAAAGTGGGCTGAATTTGAATAAAATGTAATAAAAATATAAATTTATTTAGCTTTTGATTTAAATTTGGTCATAAACCAATCATTTTAAAGAATTTTTTAACATTAATATATTTCAAATTCAAGGTTTACATAAAAAAATGAGTTACATGGATTGTGAAATTTTCAATTTCATTATTAATACCATTACTTAGATATATTTCTTTAAACATTCTAAATTGAAAGCTATTTCTACATTTCTACATACAGTTACTTAGATTTAATTTAAAGATTTAGAGAGAAACTTTAAGAGATTTAGAGAAAATAGTCCAAAGTGAACAATTATGAGAACATGTTTGGCTTGCTAGTTTACTGTTCATTGTCATAAAAATCAATTGATTTTCTATATGGATAGTGGGAGAGACAGAATATTTGGCTAGATATTACTGCTGCTATATTGGTTGTTTATTTTAATGACACATCATTATAAATAATTGTCATATTTAACAAAAAAGTGGGATATTATTATTAGCCAAAATGGCAAAAAGTGTGTTAGCTCATACCATAAAAGAAATGATATACCATAAATTGTGTTAGCTCTTACAAAAGTTAGCTCTTATTGAATATATTAAATTTACTATGATCTAAATATTACAAACAACAATAACCTATAAGTAAGTATAATTTTATATTATCTTAACCGAATAGCTTATAATTTTTTACTATCAAAGTGGTAACTAGGTAACTAGTTGCTTGTAATTTATATATAACACAGTATAAAGATATATTTTATAATATAATTATTGATTCTAAATAATGAAATTTATTACTACATATAATACTATAAATTTTATAGTATAATTTGCAGTATTCAGGGATGAATTTTGCTGCTTTTTAAGTGTCATAATTTTTTTTTAATTATACAAAAACATTATTATTAGGGGTAAGTACAGTTCACATTTTAAAATATAGATAATCTGTAATAATATTATTTTAATTTATATATTGTGGTAAACTATTTATATGTAGTATTATGCATTTAACTACAATACCTCTAAATAAAATATATGTAGTAATATTAGTAACTTAGTTAATTATTTACATAGTAATAGTAAGATCAATTAATATACTAGCAATAATTATTAATTTGTTTAAACAACACATAAAACTGCTTTCTCAGTAGAATAAATATAGCTACATTATATATATTTAAAAGTTAACCTTATTAATATGTATTGTTACATGATTTTTAAATACAAATTACATGTATCTGAATGCTTAACTTATATTTAAAGAAAGAATAATTTACTTATAGACAAATGAAAATAGGAACTATTTTTTTTATAAGAAAATTAATATTATCTGTGAAAGTATATTAAAGCAAATTAATTTGTCAAAGTTACCTTCATTATTTGTAGTAATCACATTATTAATTTTAATTTTTCATTTTTTTGGTTGAATAGTAAATTACAACTTTTTGTCCTTTCAACCTGACAACAAATTGTTATTGTTTGAATAAATTTAAATACTTCTATCTATGAGTAAAATGTTTTTGATTTAGTAAAAAAATCAATGATTATTAAATTTATAAATATTTCAAATGTTTTTTTAATTTACATTTATATAGTCACAACACACCCAGAAACAATGGCGCCTGTAATTACCCCAGCAGCTGATGTTGATTCAGTAGACAGTGGTATACCAGTTGAACTAACACCAATCCCTGACTTCACTCGACCAGAGAAAGCCTTTGACTTCTTCTGTACAGCAGATCGCATGTCCAGTATTGTTTCCAGTTTCAACAGGCTATGTGATCTTCTCAATGTGAACCCAGCAGATGATTTTTCAGGAGTCCAAGTAGGTTTCTATCGTGTCTTAAGGAAGAGGCTTTCTAGCCACTGGAAAGCACGCCAACTTTTCAGTCTTCTTGATAAAAAGGTACAACTAAAGGTGTACAAACGCAAACATTCTTCAGAAAATACTAAGGTTAGACTTATATATACTTCTCCTATTTTAGTATTTTCTCTTATAAATTACATTGTTATTTATTTAGGTTATTTTCTAGAAGCCTAGCTGTTTTATTATTTTTAATTCGCACTTTCCACGGATGTACAGGCCCTGGTAATAGGCGCTGGACCTGCTGGTTTACGCTGCGCAATTGAATTGGCTATGCTTGGATCTAAAGTAATGGTTTTGGAAAAGCGTGATTCATTTTCTAGGTGAGTTTTTCTATGGAATGTTTTCTTCGAACTTTAGTCTTGCATAATTATTGCGTATTGGTACATATTTTCAGAAATAATGTCCTTCATCTGTGGCCCTTTCTTCTGCACGATCTTAAAATGTTGGGAGCTAAGATATTCTTTGGGCTCTTCTGTACAGGAAGCCTCGATCATATAAGTATGTTTTTCTTCGTGTAAGTTTGAGATGTGCTTTCTATACTAATAAATTTTTCGTTTCTATGAAAGGTATTCGTACACTTCAATGCATCCTGTTGAAGGTCTGCTTGCTCCTAGGTGTACAAGTTTTCGTCAATGTCGAGTTCAGCGGCTTGATTGAACCAGATCGTGGTGAGCTAATCTATTTTTTTATGTATATTTGATTGAATAAATGTTTAATTGTTTTGCATTAAAGATCGCACACAATTTTTTATATTTTTTAGTTTTTTATATAATTAGTTTTAAATTAAAGAATAATACTAAATAAGTATACTAAATAATTAAATACTCGTTGGTACTATGTCTGCTTTTTAGACATTAAACTAGAGAATATAACCAATTCAGTCATTTGCTATTTAGTGGCAGCTGAGTACAAACAAAACGTTGGATGTAGAATGCACGCATAAATCTATAAATAAAATAATTTACAAATTAATAGCTCATTTCTATATTAAATTATATTCCGGCAGCTTTCAATATTTATAAAGTTTAACATTAACCAGTTGTTTTTCCGAATGTGACAAAAAAGGCACACGTTTTGAAGTATTTTAATTGGTCATTTTTAGACACATCTGATTAGATTTTATTGGTTTTATGTCAAAAGCTTAAAATCATACTTCTAACCATTACTACGATTCATACTAGTTGTCCAATCTATGTATAAACATGTTAAATATCTATGGTTAGCTTCAAATGTTGCATTTTTAATTTGATGACGAATTATATTTCAGACAAGGGAAGCGGTTGGCAAGCTAAGCTTGTGCCAAGTAATCATTTTCTTTCCTCTTTTGAGTTCAATGTGGTTATTGGTGCTAGTGGAAAACAGTTCAGTTTGGAAGGTAAGCCGACTATCATACAATGATTTATTAATTTTAATATTATCGTCCTTTTAAATATTTTAATCATGCTAATATTGGTTGTTGTAGTTAATATATCCTTGAATAAGTTGTTAATTATTTGTTTCATAATAGATTTCCGTTCAGTTGAATGGATTTATTGTCATAAGTGGAACGTTAGCAGGAATTTATGAAACAATAATGATTCCGGACGATGATTACACACTTCGTCAATTAATACCCTAGACTGAAAGTTCTCTCTTTTATTAAGATTTAAACTCGAGAGCATGTTGTTATCTAGGTACTCAGATTGGTTGTCTGATTGATAACTGCCGTAACACTTAGTTATGGCAAACTCGTTTAGTACTTCATTTTCTAACGTTTCTGATAGTGTCATACAACGATAAGAAAGTTAAACAGAGAGCCTTGATTTGAAACATGTTTGATCTGCAAAATAGCCACGGCTGCACGGACACTGTTATCATTGTTATCGAAAGTCACCTTGTCATGGTTTGATTTGACATGATTCGGTTTTAATCTTTGAACTCAGCAGATGTTCCGGATATTTGGATTAATTTATAATTGAAATAGTTCCCAAAACAGATTTTGTCATCATTTTAAAATCCTTCCATCAATGTATATATTTTTATCACGCAGGGTTCAAGCGAAAAGTATTTCGCGGTACTCTTGCTATCGCAATCACGGCCAACTTTGTGAACCGTCATACTCCAGCGGAAATCAAGGTGGCCGAGATCAGTGGTGTGGCCGTCATCTACAACCAGAAGTTCTTCAAGGACCTCTCCGCTAGCACCGGGATAGACCTGGAGAATATTGTCTATTACAAAAATGAGACACATTACTTCGTCATGACGGCGAAGAAGGCCAGTCTTCTGGCTAAACAAGTTCTTCGTAAGGTATGCGAGGAATTAATCAGCTGGTGTTGATTCCTGTTTTCAATATGTAGGGGGATAAACTATTAGAAGCTTCTCTTGTATATTATAAGATGTCCATTATTAAGGATGATTTAACAGTTAATATTCAATTTTTGGCAATCCACCATCACATGTATTGTAATAATTCGATTATAAATAATCATGGAAACATAATAAGGACATGTATCAAAAGTGTTTTCTAAATATCAGAGAATTAACACGGTACGGTTATCGTTCAGTCAAGGGCATCGTATTGTAACAATGAGATGATACCTGTCAGTGTTCACCTTGATGTGGTTTAGGGTTATATTTTACTCATCTGAAAATATGACTGAGAAGATG